>ML111453.1:10436-68736 GCA_003697995.1 Taxidea taxus jeffersonii | reverse complement strand
TGTACAAGCTCTAGCAGTTTTGGAGTGGAGCCTTTTGGGTTTTCCACATATAGTATCATATCATCTGCAAAGAGCGATAGTTTGACTTCTTCTTTGCCGATTTGGATGCCTTTAAATTCTTTTTGTTGTCTGATTGTTGAGGCTAGGACTTCTAGTACTATGTTGAATAGCAGTGGTGATAATGGACATCCCTGCCATGTTCCTGACCTTAGTGGAAAAGCTCTCAGTTTTTCTCCATTGAGAATGATACTTGAGGTGGGTTTTTCATAGATGGCATTGATAATGTTGAGGTATGTGCCCTCTATCCCTACGCTTTGAAGAGTTTTGATTAGGAAGGGGTGCTGTACTTTGTACTTTTTGTACTTTTTGAGCATCTATTGAGAGTATCATATGGTTCTTGTTTTTTCTTTTGTTAATGTATTGTATCACATTGGTTGATTTGCGGATGTTGAACCAACCTTGCTGCCCTGGAATAAATCCCACTTGGTCGTGGTGAATAATCCTTTTAATGTACTGTTGTATCCTATTGACTAGTATTTTGGTGAGAATTTTTGCATCTGTGTTCATCAAGGATATTGGTCTGTAATTCTCTTTCTTGATGGAATCCTTGTCTGGTTTGGGGATCAAGGTGATGCTGGCCTCATAAAATGAGTTTGGAAGTTTTCCTTCCATTTCTATTTTTGAGAACAGTTTCAGGAGAATAGGAATTAATTCTTCTTTAAATGTTTGAAAGAATTCCCCTGGAAAGCCATCTGGCCCTGGGCTTTTGTTTGTTTGGAGATTTTTGATGACTGTTTCAATCTCCTTACTTGTTATGGGCCTATTCAGGTTTTCTATTTCTTCCTGGTTCAATTTTGGCAGTTTATATGTCTCTAGGAAAGCTTCCATTTCTTCCAGATTGTCAAATTTGTTGGCATAGAGTTGCTCATAGTATGTTCTTATGATTGTTTGTATTTCTTTGGTGTTGGTTGTGATCTCTCCTCTTTCATTCATGATTTTATTTATTTGGGTCCTTTCTCTTTTCTTTTGGATAAGTCTGGCCAGGGGTTTATCAATCTTATTAATTCTTTCAAAGAACCAGCTCCTAGTTTCGTTGATTTGTTCTATTGTTTTTTGATTTCTGCTTTGATCTTTATTATTTCTCTTCTCCTGCAGGGTTTAGGCTTTCTTTGTTGTTCTTTCTCGAGCTCCTTTAGGTGTATGGTTAGGTTGTGTATTTGAGACCTTTCCTGTTTCTTGAGAAAGGTTTGTATCGCTATATATTTTCCTCTCAGGACTGCCTTTGGTGTGTCCCACAGATTTTGGACTGTTGTGTTTTCATTATCATTTGTTTCCATGATTTTTTTCAATTCTTCTTTAATTTCCTGGTTGACCCATTCATTCTTTAGAAGGATGCTGTTGAGTCTCCATGTATTTGGGCTCTTTCCAAATTTCCTCTTGTGACTGAGTTCTAGCTTCAGGGCATTGTGGTATGAAAATATGCAGGGAATGATCCCAATCTTTGATACCTGTTAAGACCTGATTTATGACCCAGGATGTGATCTATTCTGGAGAATGTTCCATGGGCACTAGAGAAGAATGTGTATTCTGTTGATTTGGGATGGAATGTTCTGAATATATCTGTGATGTCCATCTGCTCCAGTGTGTCATTTAAGACCTTTATTTCCTTGTTGATCTTTTGCTTGGATGGTCTGCCCATTTCAGTGACAGCTGTGTTAAAGTCTCCTACTATTATTGTATTCTTGTCAGTGTGTTTCTTTGATTTTGTTATTAATTGGTTTATATAGTTGGCTGCTCCCATGTTAGGGGCATAGATACTTAAAATTGTTAGATCTTCTCGTTGGACAGACCCTTTGAGTATGATGTAGTGTCCTTCCTCATCTCTTATTATAGTCTTTGGCTTAAAATCTAATTGATCTGATATAAGGATTGCCACCTCAGCGCTCTTCTGATGTCCATTAGCATGGTAAATTGTTTTCCACCCCCTCACTTTCAATCTGGAGGTGTCTTCAGGTCTAAAATGAGTTTCTTGTAGGCAGCATATGGATGGGTTTTGTTTTTTTATCCATTCTGAAACCCTGTGTCTTTTGATTGGGGCATTTAGCCCATTTACGTTCAGGGTAACTATTGAGAGATATGAATTTAGTGCCATTGTATTGCCTGTAAGGTGATTGTTACTGTATATTGTCTCTGTTCCTTTCTGATAATACTTTTAGGGTCTCTCTTTGCTTAGAGGACCCCTTTCAATATTTCTTGTAGAGCTGGTTTGGTGTTTACAAATTCTTTCAGGTTTTGTTTGTCCTGGAAGCTGTTTATCTCTCCTTCTATTTTCAATGATAACCTAGCTGGATAAAGTATTCTTGGCTGTATGTTTTTCTCGTTTAGTACTCTGAATATATCATGCCAGTTCTTTCTTGGCTGCCAGGTCTCTGTGGATAAGTCTGCTGCCAATCTAATATTTTTACCATTGTATGTTACAGACTTCTTGTCCCGTGCTGCTTTCAGGATTTTCTCTTTGTTGCTAAGACTTGTAAATTTTACTATTAGATGGCGGGGTGTGGGCCGATTCCTATTGATTTTGAGGGGTGGTCTCTGCACCTCCTGGATTTTGATGCTTGTTCCCCTTGCTATATTAGGGAAATTCTCTACAATAATCCTCTCCAGTATACCTTCTGCTCCTATTTCTCTTTCTTCTTCTTCTGGAAGAAGAATCCCGATTATTCTAATGTTGTTTCATCTTATGGTATCACTTATCTCTTGAATTCTCCCCTCGTTGTCCAGTAGTTATTTGTCTCTCTTTTGCTCAGTTTCTTTATTTTCTGTCATTTGGTCTTCTATATCACTAATTCTTTATTCTGCCTCATTTATCCTAGCAGTAAGAGCCTCCATTTTTTATTGCACCTCATTAATAGCTTTTTTTAATTTCAACTTGATTAGATTTTTGTTCTTTTCTTTCTCCAGAAAGGGCTTTTATTTCTCCAGACAGGGTTTCTCTAATATCTTCCATGCCTCTTTCGAGCCCGGCTAGAACCTTGAGAATCGTCGTCCTGAATTCCAAATCTGACATATTACCAATGTCTGTGTTGATTAGGTCCCTAGCCTTCGGTACTGCCTCCTGTTCTTTTTTTTTGTGGTGAGTTTTTCTGCCTTGTCATTTTGTCCAGATAAGAATATATGAAGGAGCAAATGTAATACTAAAGGGGTGGCAAAGACCCCAGGAAGATGTGCTTTAACCAAATCAGAAGAGACCCCAAATTGTGGGGTGGGGGAGAGAAAGAGGGTAAAAAGAAGTCCAGAAAAGAAAAAAAAATTAAAAAAAAAAGAACACAAATAAAGAGAAAAATGCATAAAAATAGTAAAAAAATATATATGTGTGTGTTAGACTGGTGACTAGAACAGGGTTACCCACTTAATTTTGGGAGTATTTTGGTCTCTTAGAAGAAATCACCTCCCAAAATTTTAAAGAATGCTAAACATATATAAGGGTAAACACAATGAAGGGATGAAATATCACTATAAAGATTAAAGAAAAAAAAACTATTTTTTTTTTCCCAAGAAAGGAGTTGATAAGGTAAGTTGGTAGGGAGAATAAAAAAAAAAAAAGTGGAGAAAACTTCCTTGGGCTGGAGACTAGATTAAGCCCGGTACTAGATTTGAGGTGTATTTTGATCTATTAGAAGAAGTTTTACCCCAAAATTTTAAGAAGAAAAAAAAAACCCTATGTGTATACGAAGAATAAAGTTAGATACAGTGAAGGATAAAATATGACTCTGATAATAAAGGTTCAAAAAAATTTTTTTAAGAAAGTTATTAAGATAAACTAGTTAAAATACGTTAAAAGAGGATAGGGTAAAAGTTTTAAAAAATTAGCAGAAGAGAAAAAAAATTTTAAAAAGTTAATTAACTTTGCTAGACTAAAGATTCATGGGGAGAAAGCCAAGAATTCCATGCTTTGCTTTCTCCTCTGGAATTCCGCTGATCTCCTTGTTAAGTGAACTAGGTCTTGGCTGGATTTCTTGTTGATCTTCTGGGGAGGGGCCTGTTGTAGTGATTTTCAACTGTCTCTTCCCCAGGTGGAATTGCACTGCCCTTACCAGGGGCCAGGCTAAGTAATCCTCTGTTTCGCTTTCTGGGGTTTTTGTTCCCTGAAGGCTTTCCGTAGAGTTCTCGAGGACGGGAATGAGAATGGCGGCCTCCCAATCTCCAGTTTGGAGGAGCCGAGAGCTTGGAGCCCCAGTCTTCAGTGCACCTTCAGAGAAAAGCACTTACTCACTCCCCTCTCCCCAGCCTCCAGCCGCAATTGGAGAAAAATGCGCACAATCAGGCCCGTTTCACTGGCCTCTGGCTGCACTCCGAGGTCACCCAGCCTGTGACCAAGCGTCTCTGTCTCTGGCACAGTGTCCCACCTGGAGTCTCTGAACCCCACAGATCTCTGGGCTCTCCCAGGTCGGAGTCTCCCCGGATCTTGGGGGACCCCACGCACAGAGCACCAGCCCATGTTACAGACCTCGGCTCTAGGAAACCTCGGCTCTGTCTCCGCAGCCGGCTTCCCCGCTCTAATACCTGTGAGCTCTGCAACACTCAGACACCCCGGATCCTTCTGTGACACGCGGGACCTGAGTCCACACTGTCCCCGTGAGGTTTTCACCCCAGTTTAGCCTCTGGCGCGATGTCCCTCCGTGGAGCCGACTTTTAAAAGTCCTGATTTTGTGCTCCGTTGTTCCGCTGCTTGCCGGGAGCCGGCCTCTCCACCTGGGGTCTATCTTCCCGTCTCCTTGGATTCACTTCTCCGCTGGTCCTACCTTTTAGAAAGTGGTCGATATTCCATTTCTAGAATTGTTGCTCTTCTTCTCTTTGATCTCCTGTTGGATTTGTAGGTATTCAGAATGGTTTGATAGGCTATCTAGCTGATCTCCTGCTACCTGATGTGTCTCAGCCTGCTACTTCTCCGCCATCTTCCCCCTCTCCCTGAAGGTAGACTCTTAACTGACTGAACCACCTGGGCGCCCCTAAAGGAATTTGTTTCTTACCGTGCAAGATTAAATATAACTCATATTTTCACTTTTAGGACATTTTAGAAGAATGTTTTCTGATGTCTTCTGGCCACTTCCACAATGTGGCCAAAACCTTTTTTTAGAAGATACATCTCTTTCTCTTATGCTGCAGCAGAACCTCCCTTTTGTTACAAGGCTCTGGCTACTTACTAGCTACTTGCTGATGCTGTGCTCAATCTTCCCCACCTTTTTATCCCTGTTGAATTACTCTTCATTATCGGTTTTGTGAATCACCAATAGTCTTCAATTCTCCTTTTTATTCCACTTCCAACTAGCTGTCTTAGGCTACAGTGACTTTCTGTCTTTTGACTCACTGTGGCACATTTTTTTAAATTATCATGCCTTTTTCCTAAATTTATTTACTTCAATTATTTATTTATTTATTTTAAAATTTTATTTTTTCTGTGTTTCAAGATTCGTTGTTTATCATGTCTTGTTTGAAATTTCTGTTTTCAGTGGTTTCATATATGTCTTACACTCATGATTTAACTGGAATTCCCTAAGCTCTGTTGTTATTCACACCATGCCCAGCACTGCATCTTAAGTCTAAAAATACTGCAGAGGTAATTCTTTGTTAATTATGATAACAAAGTATTACTATAAAAAGAACCATTTAAAGACTTCCTATGCCAGTAATTTGTATATCGGGTTTTTGTCTATAAATGCTCTATTTTTATCAAAAATCATTTGTAGTTTTTTTCTAATTTGCATTCCTTTCCATCATTGTCACATTTCAGTTTTGCAAAACTATCCAAAAATTATTTGAGAAATTAGAGTATCTTTTATTGGAACTGATTTTGCAATAGAAAATCATATCCAGAGCAAGGTGGCCCTGGGCTAATAATGAACAGATTTGCCTATTTTCCAGAATTAATACTTTGTAAGCGGCTATAAATTTCAGGAAAGAGCCACATTGCACAGAATATAAAATTTAAAATAAGTTGGTGTAAATATAAGTAGGGAATAAAGTAAATGGAGAAACAAATGCCCCTCTCACACTTTTTAAACACCTCCTTAAACTGTTAGTTAATTCAAAAATATTAGTAAGTATATACTATGTGCCAGACACTGTTCTTAGTGCCTGGGATAAATCATCAATAGGAATCCTTGCTTCAGATTTATACTTGGGTCAAGGACAGACAGCAGACAACTGTGGTTTATATATACTACTTTTTTTTTTTTTTTAAGAGAGAGAGAGTTCGTGAGCTGGGGGGAGGGGCAGAGGAAGAGGGAAAGAGGGAGAGAGAGAATCTGAAGAAAGGTCCATGCCCAGCACAGAGCCCAACACCAGGCTCCATCTCATGACCCTGAGATCATGACTTGAATTGAAATCAAAAGTCAGAACTTAATTGACTGAGCCACCGAGGTGCCCCTGTATATACTATTAAGGAGTGACAATCACCTTGACTTAGGTTCAAGGTAGGTCCACCAACTGGCAGTAGAAAGTGGTAGGGACAGCAGTGTTGAGTGAGAGGCTACTTTAGAGAAGGAGGTTATGGAAGGCTTCTCTGTGAAGCAATGCTTGAGTTTATGCATGAATGAAATCAGGGAGAAGCATACAAAAATTAGAAGAAATAGCCTTCCTTCAGGCATAGGGAAGAGTAAGAGCAGAGTTCTGTGGAGGGCCTGAGTTTGGACATTTCCTCTCTGAACAAACCCAAGAAGCCAGGTGTGGCTAGAACTGATAACCATATAAGGCTTTCTAACTTAGAAAGGAATAAGAATTATTTTCTAAATGGGATCAGAAGCCAATGGATAATTTTAAGCAGGAGAATGACAAATGACTGGTTTTGAGGCCTCATTTCTCTTTTGCTTTCTTTCCATTTTGGGCTGTGCTCACTTCTTCCTGAGTGAAGGATAGGCAGAGGGAGATCACATGGCTTTAAGCAGGCTGGATTCTGCTCATCACTCATGGTGGTCTCATAGTGTTATCTGACAGTCTGCATAATTGACTGGTTACAAGAAACTAACTAGGACAGTTCCCATTTTGTTCAGATATATCAATTGATATATTAATATTTCTCTGGAATTAGAGAATAGCTTAAATGGAGATGTTGGGATAATGAGAGGATTTTTTTATTAGTAGTTTACCATAGGTTTTTTTAAATTATTATTTTGTTATGTTAGTCATCATACATTACATCATTAGTTTTTGATGTCGTGCTCCACGATTCATTGTTTGTGTATAACACTCAGTGTTCCATGCAATGCATGCCCTCCTTAATACCCACCACCAGGTTCACCCATCCCCCCACCACCCTCCTCTCTAAAACTTTCAGTTTGTTTCCCAGAGTCCATAATCTCTCATGGTTCATCTCCCCCTCTAATTTCCCCTTGCTTCATTTCCCCCTTCCTTCTCCTAATGTCCTCCATGCTATTCATTATGTTCCACAAGTAAGTGAAACCATATGATAATTGACTTTCTCTGCTTGACTTATTTCCAGCATAATCTCCTCCAGTCCCATCCATGTTGATATAAAAGTTGAGTAGTCATTCTTTCTGATGGCTGCATAATATTCCATTGTATATATGGACCACATCTTCTTTATCCATTCGTCTATTGGAGGGCATCTCGGCTCCTTCCACAGTTTGGGGATTGTGGATAGTGCTGCTATGAATTTTGGGATACATGTGGCCCTTCTTTTTACTTCATCTGTACCTTGGGGTAAATACCCAGCAGTGCAGTTCCTGGGTTATAGAGTAGCTCTATTTTTAACTTTTTGAGGAACTTTCACACTGTTTTCCAATGTGACTATACCAACTTGCCTTCCCACCTACAGTTTAAGTGGGTTCCCCTTTCTCCACAACCTCTCTAACATTTGTTGTTTCTTGTCTTGTCAATTTGCCATTCTAACTGGTGTAAGGTGGTATCTCAATGTAGTTTTGATTTGAATTTCCTGATGGCTGGCTAATGATCCAGTGAGAAAAAGACAGTCTCTTCAATAAATGGTTCTGGGAAAATATATAGAAGATATATAGAAAATATATAGAAGAATAAAACTTGAATATTCTCTTAAATTATATCTAAAGATAAACTCAAAATGGATGAAAGACCTCAGTGTGAGTCAGGAATCCATACAAATCCTAGAGGAAAACATAGGCAGTAACTTTTTTGACATCGGCCACAGCAACTGCTCTCAAAACATGTCTCCAAAGGCAAGGGAAACAAAAGCGAAAATGAACTTTTGGGCCCTCATTAAGATAAAAAGCTGCACAGCAAAGGAAACAGTCAACAAAACAAAGAGACAGCCCAGGAAATGGGAGAAGATATTTGCAAATGACACTACAGATAAAGGGCTGTCATCCAAGGTCTATAAAGAACTTCTCAAACTCAATACCCAAAACACACATAAGTCAAAAAATGGGCAGAAGACATGAACAGACACCTTTCCAAAGAAGACATACAAATGGCTAACAGACACATGAAAAGATGAGTAGAATTTTCTTTGCTTAAAAGAAGAGTGAGAAATCAGTTCTGAGTGCTGGGTTTTAAAGCTCCCTAAACACTTGCGATAAATACCCATGACGACAGAGGACAGAGAGCCAAAAGTATCTCTTCTGTTCTCTGATGAACAGGATCCTTCTTGGGCTAGTTGAGGATTCACAAAAGCACTTAGGGCCCAGGAGACATTGCTCTTCCTTGGACCCACCTCATAAGAAGCTATTTCATTTTCAGTAATTTGTGGATCATCATATGCTATATAAAGTAAATATATTTTTTGGAGCCTATTATTTCTATTGTATGTTGCCTTATTGATGGCCACCTTATCCTAGGTGGACTTCAGTACATTATCTCTGTTTTCCTGACAGGTACTTCCTGAGAATTCACTGGGTGTGCAGTTCAGTAAGATTAAATAGTCTTCTTTGTATTACAACATATCCTTGGGTGGTATGTTTTATGACTGGAATGAAATGATGTCATTACTGAGGTGATTATGGAGAGTCATATGTTCTAAGGTGCTAAAACTCAGAGCCTTATTTTAGGGGCTGGAAAGGTGGGAATGAACTTTGTATCACATGACCTCAGACATTTGGAATCACTTCTTGTTTTAAAAGCTGCCATCATAGTTTATCCTGTGTTAAAACACACAGATCTGGGCTCTTTTGCTGGGGCTGGTCCTCTTCACCAACACGTTTACATCTATAACCTGAGCAGTAGGGACTTCATTCTCTTGACACCCCTGCATCCATAAAAATTCACCAATTCTTTGCCCTGTTCCTGTGGACATGGTTCTCCTAATAAGGCAAGAAACTCAGCATGCCTAGCATGTTGACTGTCTCTTGATCTAGACTGCCTTTAACTTCTTAATGAAGTCAACAAGTGTAAATAGAGCCATAGAGGCCAACTAAGTCAGAATGATTGTTACTTTTATTATTTTAGCATGAATGTAGAAATGTAGTGCTTTCTCAAAACCTCTTAGGCATTCTTCATAAGCTTCTTTTCCTTCCATGTAATTCTCAACATCTGCTAAGGTGTGTTTTTTTTTAAAGATTTTTATTTATTTATTTGTCACATAGAGAGAGAGAGCAGGAGCAAGCACAGGCAGACAGAGTGGCAGGCAGAGGGAGAAGCAGGCTCACTGCTGAGCAAGGAGCCCAATGTGGGACTCGATCCCAGGATGCTGGGATCGTGACCTGAGCCAAAGGCAGCTGCTTAACCAACTGAGCCACCCAGGCATCCCTGCTAAGGTGTGTTAAGTGGACATCTTAGCGTGGACAAGGAGGATAGAAATACTGTTCGGAAGTACCAATGTCTATGCATTTGATCTTGAGAATAGGCTGTAGGATGGACATGCATGGAAAAAAAAAGAATAATAAGGAGGTGATGGCAGTACGGCTAATGAACTTCTCTCACACCCAGATGGTGACAGGGAATGTGGTCTAAAAGATGGTCAGATTCTAGATATATTTTACATAAAAAATTGACCATAGGGTTTGTTTCTTCAATAAAAATGACATGAGAGAAAGAAGGTGAGGTATCCAGCCATGGTTTTTGTTGTTTGGAAAAAGAATGGAGGCAATTGGTGGAGAAGTTTTGGACAGCTGAAGCTGGAGGTATGTTAAAATTCCGTGGTGATGTTCAGTTGGCACTTGTATATATGAGTTCAGAGCTCATCAGAAAGATCTGTGCTAGAGTTAGACATCTTTTAATAGTCATCTAAATTCTATAGATTGTATTTTAAAGACTGGATGAGAAAATTAAGGGTATAAGCTTAAATAGCATACTAAGAAGTGAGTTTTGGGATGCTCCAATGTTAAGAGGTCCATTAAATTCGAAATATGGTACACATGACCCAGGCAACTCTACTTTAATCATTTTCTCCAAAATGAACCAAGGAGGAGATAGATTTTTCAATGCATATACAATGGAACTATAAATGGATGCATTTTTTTTACATTAACATTCTATAATTAGGTTTAAGATGAATTTCTACAGGCATGTTCTTCTGAAGTTATTTTAATGATTCATAATGTTTTTCAAAATATTTTATCAACTTTAATTTATAATAATGAGAAGTTTCTATTTTTAGGAAATAATTTTTATATTCTCAAGAGGATATCTGGAGTTAGGGCAATTATTTAATTTGTAAATTTCCCATTTAAATGCTATCAAAAGTTGGAAATCTGTTTTATAGCTTTTATTATGTTATTATCAGCTCTTTTCAGGTGTTGTACAAATATTCCATTATTTTTATTAAGACTTTGAATGAGCATTTCCTTCAATTATCTAATTAAAGTTACAGGAAAATAACACAGTCTTCATGCTAGGACATACATTCTAACTGTAAGATTTCTTATCTTCTGTAACTCTATTACCTTAGGAAAATGTTATGTCCTGAAACAATATGTTTCAATATGATTGACTTGGATCCCATTTTAGATTTACTCAAACTTAATAAAAGTACACTTTTGCAGATCGAAGTTTGCTCTTACTCAAGAATGATGGAGGAAATTAAGGCACTCAGGTCTGTATGTCTCTGCTTGTGCTTCTGTATAGGGACATGTGTAGGTCTCCTGGGTGACTATGTGTGTGGTATGTATTTGTCCAAGAGCACAGGTTTAGTGTTTATCGTTTTTATGTTACTCTTCATAAAATAGACATTAATATCTATAAATAATGCATAATCAGTATATATTGATAATCTTTGATAAGCCAAGCATCCAGGAAGGTAAGAATTTTACCACAAAAGGCACCATGCTATCTCCCAAATTGCTCATTTAAAATTTAAATTGCAAAATTTAAAAACTGTCATGATTCATTTCTCTAAATTTGCAGATAAAGTTCCCTCATGCAAACTCTTCCTTTAAGGAGTGCAATGAAGTAAAAATGTGCCAAATATTATTATGATATGTGAAAAGTGAGACAGTCCCATCCACTGAAGGGATTGATGAACTTTATCATGGGTAATGGGGGGAGGGTTTCCATATGGTAGCAGCAGTTGCTGTATTTCTGGAAGGATGTTCAGGACTCAAATTTTTGCTGTTCCATCCCTTTTTTTCTTACTTAACAGCTTCTCATCAGCTCTTGTCATTTCTTGGAGATGCCTTCTCTGACACCTTTGGTTCATCATGTTCCTTTGTTATATATTCACTTCCTGACAATGGTGTTCCTTTCCTTAATTTACAATAATACATTCCTACTGAGATTGTGTGCCTGCCCTTTCCCTGAATCTCCTTCCCTATCTGAAGGCCCATGAATGGAAGCATTGGACTGTGTCAGTCTGTTCACCTCGGTATCCCACGGTGGTATGCTCAATGGTTAGAGCAGTTGACTACACCTTGGTATCCCAGCCACTAACAGAATCTGACCAGTAGGAGGAGGTCATTAATTACTTACTGGATGAAGAATTAAGACATTAAAAAAAAGAGTTTAACTTTTGGGTGTCTTGGCAAAATCTAAGTATATTCCTCTTAGACCTTTATATAAGTAATGGACATTTTCTCATCTCTTTGTACTCATTTTATTCAATTTGAATGATCATTGGCATCTCTGGACAGTTAGATATGGTACTTAATGGCTGCCTTTATTCATTTGGCTCTCTAGTGAGTTTACACATTGTCTTAGTAATTCACACTTTTCTGCTTATGTTGACCTTCAAAGTCTTCATGTAATTTAAGGAGGAGTCTCCTTATAATTCTTTTCCTTTTTAACTTCTTCAATATTTCCATCAGAAGTATTATACTCTGAACTTTTTTCTTGACCATGTTTTTAACCTTAGCTTCCTTCCACCCCCAAAGATATCACAGTGGACCTACCACTAATCATTTCTCCACATTCTATTTGCGAAATTGTTAGTAATTATAATATATGATGCTCTATTTTTTAAAGATTTTTTATTTATTTATATGACAGAGACAGAGAGAGGGCACAACCAAGGGAGCAGTTGGCAGAGGGAGAGGGAGAAGCAGGCTACCCAAGGAGAAGGGACCCTGACACGGGGCTCGATCCCAAGACCCTAGGATAATCACCTGAACTGAAGGTAGTTGCTAATCAACTGAGCCACACAGGTGCCCCAATATAAGACTCTCTTTGTATTTAAAAAATGATATTTAATTGTTCATCATTATTGAAATTCTACCATCAGAAAGAAAAAAAATATGTTTTTCACCTCTGGGATGTACTTTCCAAAGGAAATAGCTCTAATTGAATATATTGTTTATTTCCACAAAGAAGTTGTCATTTTCAGTGCATTATTGCTTAGAATCAGTTTTAGCTAATAAGACAGACTGCTCTTGTCAGGCAGAATTAAGAGAACTTGATTTTCATAGATTTTGAAAAGTTCTCACTTATTGTCAGTTTTTCCTATTGAATTTTTTAAATGATGTAAATTGGTATCAAGAGGGAGACAATGTACAGTGCTTTATGAGAGCTCAAACTAAGGAAAATAATGCTAAAATCCTGCAGAGTTCCAGTGCATTAAGTTAAAAAACATACATATTTGTGGAAAAGAGCTTCATATACATTTTAGAGGAAATGCAGACTGCCAAATTTATGCATGAGCAAAAGCTAACTCTGTTGTTTTTGAAAGGATTTTTTTTTAAGACAAAGCTTCTGCCCATCTCTGAAATAATGTCTCTGAAATTTCCACTGCTTAAATAAGAAAATCTCCCTTTAAGGCAGTGTTGTGTTTGTGAGCATATCTCAATAATACATACTAGTAAATCACCATGGATTGTGTAGGATTAGTCAAGTGCCCAAAATCAGGATACTGGAGTAAGAAGATATCTTGAATTACGTAGAAATATAATGTAAGTGTCATACCATGAATACTCTGGATTCTGCTATGTTCTTTGGAAGAGTATTGAGTTCTTTGTTTCAGCTACTAGTCCTTAAATGAGTTGGACTCATACTGTAAACCCTCATACTTGGGCATCAGGTCAAAAATCTCAGTTCTGTTCTTTGATCCCTGGCTGGGCTGCTGAGCGTATCACCAACTAATATAGGACTCTGGGTTGCTTGGAGATTATGGAGGGTCGATGTATAGAATTTGAACAACCCCTCTCTAGTTCTCTTCTTTATGTGATTCTCTCTACGTCTACAAGTTTGGTTGTCTCATACTCTGGTTCCTCAGGCCAGTTAGAGTTTTAGCAGTCTCCCATGGTTCAACTGGTGTCTGGTCTCAGTCCAGAAGGCACAAAAATGCAAAAATCACCCAGTGCTACTCTCTTCATCTAAACAAAATCCCCCTTCCAGAATCACCTACCTCTGGTCTCTCTTTAGTACTTTTAAAAGACACATTCTGTATTCTTTCTGGAACTTACAGCTATCTTCTATGAGAGAATTGCTCTAAGAGGCTTATTTCATCCTATGTGTGGTTTTACAACATGATGGATTCGTTCTAAATTGTCTGTGATGCCATCTATTTATCGGGAGCATTATATAGGCTTCTTGTCTAATACAGTTTATAAATCTCTATATTAATAAACTAAAATTTAAAAGATTTTAAAAAATTATGCCATAACTTTGGGAGCTCAACATTTCTTATTTTTAAAAGCATTAATAAACTCATTATTAAGCCATTATGAAACTCAAATTGAATACTTTACTTTAAGCTGCAGCTTTTAGCCTGATGAAATAAGATGCCAACATATATTAATAATTGAAGTTTAGGGGCGCCTAGGTGGCTCAGTGGGTTAAAGCCTCTGCCTTTGGCTCAGGTCATGATCCCAGGGTCCTGGGATGGAGCCCCGCATCGGACTCTCTGCTCAGTAGGGAGCCTGCTCCCTCCTCTCTCTCTGCCTGTCTCTCTGCCTACTTGTGATCTCTGTCTGTAAAATAAATAAACAAAATCTAAAAAATAAATAAATAATTGAAGTTTAGTGTTTGCTCTTTCAGTCAAATTTTTTGTGGTGTTAGATCTGTTTATCTGGATATGGTACACTTTTGAGTACCCACATAATGAGAAAAAAATCCTGGTGATTTAATCTCTCAAGTTTTCCATAAGAGAGAGAAACAGAGAGGAAAGGGGGCAGAAATGAGATCTGCCTGTGGCAAGAAATGAAGAAGGTTGCCATCAGGGGTTTAGTCAGAAGGGGAAGGTCTGAGAGATGTGAGCTATAATTCTGAGGTAGAAATAAAGAGGCAGTGAAAGGAATTATACTGGACAAATCAAGCCTGTTCCATTAAAAGATTGTTTCTGAGATTCTATTATTAAAGATAGTTCTTGCCACTTCTTGCACTTTTACTTATGTTGGAAATTGGGTGTCACAATCCCCCTTGAAACCTTTTCATAGTCTGTCAGAAGCTTCTGGCTCCTTTTGTCTTTTTGGACAGAATGGAACAATAACATCTCCAGTGACCTTATGTATAATACTGACAGTTTTTCATTTTCTAACTATACCAATGAATGAATGGATGGATGAATGAATGGATGAATGAATGACTAATTAGAAGAGCTGAGGATGGCCTAGAATATATCTGCCCAGGACAATACTGAATTCCTCAACAAATTTTTCTTTCCCAGGCAAGGACTTAGTAAGTCCTTAACCAGAATAAAGAGAATTGAACATAATCAGGGTTTAAAGATTTTATATTAGGAAACATTTGAGTCCCTTTTATCAGAACATTACAATATTAAGCAATATTGACATAGTGTGAACACAAGGAGTAGAAGGAAAATGTAAAGAGGAAAAAAATGTGTGAAATGAGCTTTGATGGATTGCACTGAGGAAATAGTAAGTTTCTCACATTTTTAATACTTTTAGCCATGTAGTCTTTTTAATCAGATGATCCTTGAATTTGAATTACATTTCAAAGTTTCATATTATTTAAAAAATACACACCATTGGATCATCAACATTTTTTTATTCTTATGTGTCCCTCAAATAATGTTTTTGTAACATAGTGTCCCCAAATAATCTTAAAACATCCTTAATGGAAGTATGATAGTACATAGATGTGTATGACTTGAGTTCTATTATGATATGAAAAGAGTATGGGTGTGTTGCTCACAAGTGGCACAGAAGTATGTTGATATGACTAAGTGTGAAAATTTAACACCTATATGGGAGGCTCAGTGACTCAGTTGTTTAAGCATCTGCCTTAGGCTTGAGTCATGATCCCTTGATCCTGGGATCTAGCCCTGTATCCTGCTCCCTGCTCAGCGGGGATCCTGCTTCTCCCTCTCCCTCTGCCACTCCTCGTGCTTGTGCTCTCTCACTCTCTCTGTCAAATGAGTAAATAAAATCTTAAAAAAAAAAAGAATCTTTAACACCTATAAACATGCAACCTCACATCTCCAGCATCTGGCCAAAATTGTAGAAATAGAAGGATTATCAAATCTGCAAACTATGACCAGATCAAGGGTCTACAGTGAGGATTTGGAGATGATGTGTTTAGATTGTTTAGATTGTTACTTCAAGACTTTTTGGAGGAAATGAGAAAAGCAGTGCCTGAAGACAGCAGAAGTTAAGCTTTCATTTCACTCAGGGCTTTAAGAAAGTAAGGATCTTTGCCTATTGACAATAGAGGTAGAAAGAAGATAAGAGGTAGATCATTTAGGCAGCAGGAAGAAGACATGCATTTATTTAGACATAAATATTTATGTATTTATGGAATGATTCTGTATTGTTTATGTAAGAGGAGAAAAGGAGAAAATGTCTTGAGAAAGCGAAAATGTACGAAAGAGAAAATTAACACGAGGGAGCCTAGAATAGCATGTAGCATTGCATGAGCACCAGAAGCTTCAAATAACCGGAGTTCATGAACCTTCATTTTGGATCATATTGACCCTGTGTGACTTCTCCAGTACTTCCAAAAGCAAATCTCAATCTTGAGAGCAAATGGAACAAACTCTTCTGTCTTTTGTAGACTATAGTAGTCAACTTAACCAAATGAACTTAGTGTCCTGAAGACCCAATAAAAAACTATCCTCCTTCAATGGGACTTCATCAGCATAGTCCCACCTTTTAAAATGATTAGATTCCCCTCCCATAGTCACATCAAGAAGCCAGAAGCCACGGTTTCAGATTATTTCACCTACCTCCCTAACCTCTCTTTCTGTCAATGGCAATTGGGAGTGATTCCTCTTTTGTGGAGGGCTTTCAGAAATATAGTCAAGGGAGACATTTTAGCTTCCATCTTGGTCCTCAAACAATTCCAGGCTCTTCTCTCACACTCCTCCATACCCTGTAGTGCATCCAGAGCTATTTGATATTGACTGTTTTCTGCATTTGTGCTTGGCCTTTTAAGTAGGGCTAATCCTCCTCCTGGCATTGGCTTCAAACTTGGAGGTCTGATCCATCATCCAACCTTCTTGCAAATTCCATCTGGTCTTTACAGGTGCAGCTACTGACTGTATGCAGACCCAGGGCTCACCAGTTCAAACTAGTAGCTTCAGGGTTTAGGTAATTTCATTTCCTAATCACAGATACATTTATTCCATATATGAACCCATTAATAACTTTAATTTCTTTTCACTTTATATCCACTTTAGCTCTGTTTTTGTAGCTATGGTGGCTTATAGGCATATGAAATCATCTTATTATCTTGATTCCACTATTACTCCAGTTTGCTAAATATCATAGCCCAGTTTTATTTTATTTTGTTTTTTTTTTAAATATTTTATTTAGTTTATTTGACAGAGAGATAGAGAGCACAAGCTGGCAGAGGGAGAAGCAGGCTCTCCACTGACCAGGGATCCAGATGTGGGTTTCCATCCCAGGACCCTGGGATCATGACCTGAGCCAAAGGCAGATGCCTAAATGACTGAGCCACCCAGGTGCCCCCATAGCCCAGTTTCAAACCACAGGTATAAATCAACATGCAAAATGTTTCCAAAGTAAGTATCATATTGATGTTGCAGGATTTAAAAAAAATAATTTATATTTTAGTGCAGTTTTAGGTTCACAGCAAAATTGAAGGGTGAGTACATTGATTTCTCACTAATCCCTTGTTCTCAGTCCTGCATAGCTTCTCACATTATGAATATCCCCTACCTGAATGGTGTATTTGTTGCAACTAATGGACCTACAATGACACATCATAATTATACCGAGTGTAGAGTTTACCTTATGGATCACTGTTGGTGTTTGACATTCTGTGGGTTGGACCAATCTGTAAGACAAGGGTTCCCTTGCTCTATATCCTCACCAGTATTTTGTGTTGTCAGTGTTCCTGAATCTAGTGATTCTAATAGGTAGATAGTAGTATCTCATTTTAATTTGCATTCCCTGATGACATATAATGATACATCTTTTCATATACTTACTTTTTGCCCTCTGTATGTCTTTTCTGGTGAGCTGTTTATTAAGAAATTTGGTGCATTTCTTTTGCCCCAACCCCCATTTTTCAATTTTATTTTATTTTCTCTGTGTCCCAAGATTCATTGTTTATGTACCACAGCCAGTGCTCTATGCAATCCGTGCCCTCCTTAATACCCACCATCAGGCTCACTCATCCCCTTACTCCCCTCCCCTCTAAAACTCTCAGTTTGTTTCTCAGAGTCCACAGTCTCTCATGGCTTGTCTCCCCCTCTGATTTCCCCCAACTCACTTCTCCTCTCCGTCTCCCAATGTCCTCCATGTTATTCCTTATGCTCCACAAGTAAGTGAAACCATATGATAATTGACCCTCTCTGCTTGTCTTATTTCACTCAGCATAATTTCCTCCAGTTCCATCCATGTTGATACAAAAGTTAGGTATTCATAATTTCTGATGGAGGCATAATATTCCATTGTATAATTGGACCACATCTTCTTTATCCATCTGTCTATTGGCTCTTTCCACAGTGTGGTGATTGTAGACATTGCTGTTATGAACACTGGGGTACAGATGGCCCTTCTTTTCACTACATCTGTGTCTTTGGGGTAAATACTCAGTAGTGAAGTTGCAGGGTCATAGGGAAGCTCTATTTTTAATTTTTTGAGGTATCTTCACACTGTTTTCCAAAGTGGCTGCACCAACTTGCATTCCCACTCAGAGTGTAAGAGGGTTCCCCTTTTTCCACATCCTCTCCAACACTTGTTGTTTACTGTCTTGTTAATCTTTGCCATTCTAACTGTTGCATTTTTTTTAATTGGGTTGTTTGTTTTCTTATTGTTCTAAGAGTGCCTTCTGTATTTTGGACAACAGTCCTTTTTTACATGTGTCTTTTTCAAATGTTTCCTCCCAGTTGGGTTTGCTTTTCATTCTCTTGACAGTGTCTTTCATAGAGCAGAAATTTTTAATTTTATCAAAGCCCAGCTTATCAATTCTTTCTTTCACGGGTTGTGTCTTTGATATTCTGTTATCTAAAAAGTCATTGCCAAAGCCAAGATCATCAGATTTTCTCCTGTTATCTTCTAGGAGTTTTATGTAGTTTTGTATCTTATATTTAATTATGTGGTCCATTTTGAGTTAACCTTTGTGAAGGGTGTAAGGTCTGTATCTTTTTTTCTTTTTTAAGATTTTATTTATTTATTTGAGAAAGAAAGAGACAGAGTGAGAAAGAGCATGAAAGGGGAGGTCAGAGGGAGAATCAGACTCCCCATGGAGCTGGGAGCCCAATGCAGGACTCAATCCCAGGACTCTGGGATCATGACCTGAGCTGAAGGCAGTCGCTTAACCAACTGAGCTACCCAGGTGCCTGCTTGTATCTTGATTCATTTTCTGCCTGTGAATGTCTTCCAGAACTGTTTGTTGCAAAGACTATCGTTACTCCATTTTATTGCCTTTACTCCTTCATCTAAGATCTGTTGACTGTATTTACAGGGGTCTATTTCTGGGCTCTCTGTTCTGTTCCATTGATCTTTTTTTCTATTCTTTTGCCAATACCACACTGTTTGACAATTGTAGCTTTATAGTACGTCTTGAAATCTTATAACGTCAATCCTCCAGCTTTGTTCTTTTCCTTCACTTTTGTATTGGCTCTTCTGGGTCTTTTTCTCTCCATATAAACTTTAGAATTAGCTTGGTGATATCTATAAATAACATGTTGGGATTTTGTTAATACTGCCTTGATTCTACAGATGAATTTGGAAATAAGTGGCATCTTGACAATGGTGAGCCTTCCAGTCTCTGAACAGGAACAGAAATCTTTTTGAGTTTTATTTAATTAATTTTGGGGGAAGATATAATAAGCTCAGATTGATAAGGAATTGACAAGCCAAGTCAAAGATCTGATTTTATTGTCTTCACTTCTAATTTTCCTAATAATATTTTTCAGGATACATTTCTCACTGTAGTAACAAAATTATCATCATCTCTGTGTATATTATCATTGCTGACATTGCCTCCACTCTAGTTCATCTTGAACTTCTCTTTACCAAGAACTAAATGTATATTTTAAGCTTTCACATCACATCCAACTATAACGTCTATTCATACTTCTTCTGGAATACATTTTCCTTACACAGTTAAAAAACCATTTGAAAGAGCAATTGGTGGGAATGACCCTAGCTGTGATAAACTATTTTCTAGTAGTGAATTGCTTTTACACAAAATAAGAATTAAGAGCTTTAATGATTTAGTGATTTGCTATTTCCACTAGTCCAAAAGTTTCCATCAGAGAGCTGAATGTATTGAATTCTCTAGAGGTATATTTCTCAAGGGAATCACCAAGGCATCAATGATAATAATAATCAGTAGTATAACTGTAGCAATTTGACATTTTATAGGGATGGAGTGTACAGTTCAATCACTGATATTGTAATTCTTAATAGACTTGTAATGGAAGAGGAGTTGAAAGTTCTTTAGAGCTGGTGTTTTCCCAGTTCTAGAAAGAAAGAGCATGGTTTCTGAAATTAAGAAAGAAATTGCCTTGCCTGGAAAAGTGTAGAGAACATACCACAGATAATTGACTTTTCACTTACTAATGCCTCAAGAACTATCCTGAAGACACCGTTAGGGGGGCAAATAATTAAGAATGAATAAAACTTGCCTCCTTGTAGTTCACAATCTAAATAGTGACTAAACAATGCGGGAAAACTAAGGTATGATTAGATTAAATATATGATCATCTAATGAGCAAATAGAAGTCATTTTAAAATTCTATTTATTTTGAGCTCAAACCACTTCAGATAAGTGGATGACAGAATAGCACACACTTATTTGGCTTTATGACTTTGTAGGAAATATCAACCACATGCCTGGGTGGTCTGAAGAAACTATTTGGCTAACGGAAAGGCTGCCAGCTCTGGAGTAAATGAAGAACAGCTGAGTCTGTGTGGTTGGTGCAGGCTGCAGTGCAAGGAATTCTCACACTTGGCCTCTGTGACCCAGCCAACTTAGTCATTCAACTTGAATATGTCGATGGCACATGGGACACTGTGTCTAGTCCCTCAGGAGCCCTGACCGAACTGCACTGGCGTATTTTGGAGTTTGGGTGCAAAGCACCCCATCTTGGATAAGGACTTGGGGATGTTAGCCGTCAAAAGGGATTTAGCTTCACAAATAAGAAAAGTTGATTATGGGATAATGGCTTGTCAGGAGATTCTAATCAGAGCAGAAAAATGAAGAAGTTATATTTTCATTACTGAATGTATTGTGATTACATTTCTAGATGAAGTTTCATTTTGGGATGCAAAATGTATGGGGAAATATACATACAGAAATATACATACAGAAATGCAAGAAGGAAAGTACATTAATATGTTGAACAATGTATTCATCTCTTTTCATGTATGAGTTGGTTAAATCAGTATTATCTTATTTGTGACAGAATAACACTCATTAATTATTTTTTAAAATTTTTTTATTGGGGCACCTAAGCACAGTGGGTTAAACTTCTGCCTTCAGCCCAGATCATGATTATCAGGGTCCTGGGTTGAGCCCCATATCAGGTTCTCTGCTCAGCAGGGAGCCTGCTTCCCCCCATCTCTCTACCTGCCTCTCTGCCTACTTGTGATCTCGCTCTCTGTCAAATAAATGAATAAAATCTTTAAAAAATTAAAAAATCAAATATTTTTTATCTATTTATTTGAGAGAGGGAGAGAGAGAGCATGAATGGTGAGGAGGGGCAGAGGGAGAAGATAATCTGACTTAGTGCTGATCAGGGAGCCTGATACAGAGCCCAGTCCCAGGACCCACAAGATCATGACTTGAGCCTAAGGCAGACACTTAACCCACTGAGCCACCCAGTTGCCCCACTCATTAGTTATTCTTACCTCTAGAAGTTTCCAGGGTCTGAAATGGCTCTTCAGATAATTGAGGGGGAATTGTATGTGGGACAGGAAAATAAGCTCCTAAAGTAAGCATGACTTACTTGGGTAGCAAACTGAACCAAGGTAATGGAAGAGCAGGTAGGAATAAAAGTAGTAGTAATAATAATGATGGTGATGATGATGTAAATAGAATATCCAACACACCAGTGCTGATTCCAGTGCACTGGCCAACTCTGTCCTGGGAAAGGAAATTATACTTCATTACAATGCTGCAGGCTTATCAATCTGTTTTGAGTGATGGGTTCACTAGGTGTTTCCCTATAAATATACTCGTTGATTTAATTCACCAGAACAAGTTTAAGATACTCTAACTATATGTAATATATATATATATATATATATATATATATATACACACACACATATATATATAGAGAGAGTATATATAATATATAGTAATTTTTTCCCTCAATCCATTCATTGATTAGAGGGTACATCACTTTCTGAGTACATAGTAGCATGACCGTTAATGTCTAGGTGCTGGGTTCACATTGCTGAACACAAAGGAAACTTGTGCACAAGCCTTCATTAAGGATCAGGATAGTCAATATTGACCCTGGCCCTACTTTCTAAAATTAATATAACACAATAAACTTTACTTTAGAGTCATAAAAATAGTAGGCTTTGCATCTTCTTTCCACTTCCTATCTTAGACTGTCTATATAGATGTAAAAAGCAACAACAAAAAAAGTATGTTTCATAGGCACCTGGGTGGCTCAGTTGGTTAAGCATGGAACTCTTGATTTAGGCTCAGGTTGTGATCTCAAGGTAGTGAGATTGAGCTTCAGGTTGGGCTCTGCTCTGGGCGTGGAGTGTACCTGATATTCTTTCTCTCCTTCTCCTTCTCACCTAAAAATATATTACATAAACACACACATACACACACACATATTTCATATAACCTTAAAAAATAGAAGAAAGAATTACTCGCAGCAGACTGATACATATTAGATACACTTGATGCATACCAGATAAGTGCTTGATAATACATCTGACAGATGATTATGTTTTCTGTAAATATTTAGACTAAGGTCTAGAAGTATAAAATCCCAATAATATGGGTTAGGCTTTGTAGAGGCTTTAAAGATTCATAGAGCTCAAAAAATTATTCAGTATTATTTCCATTTTTAGAAGTTCTCCAGGGAGAATGCATTAATCTATTACATATATATTCCAAAGGCCCTTTATTATTATTGCTTTTCAGGACATGCCTCATACCATTGCCAGATAGCAAAAGGTTAACTAGAACTTATTTGCCTAGAATGTGGATTTGTGATTATACATCTTATTTCCTGATGACCTAACATCAGGCAAAGGGATGAGGAACCGACTAATCTCAGCTACCAAAGGGACTGATATAGTAAAAACCATTAGAGACAGAGTCTTAGTATATTCACCAGAAATCCTATTTAGAAATCACTCTTTTCAACATGTAGTGTTGTGTTTAATAGAAAACAATACTAAGCCAGAAATTTGGACTCGTTTATGTAAATCTGACTTACTTCACATAAGTAAGATATGTGGCTTAAGCCAGTTATTGACTTGTGAACTTTTGTTGGCTTTTTCTGGATTTATTTAAAATGAAATGAATATTGAGTGAATGTACCAGGAAATGGATCATTTTACTTAAAGGATTACTAAGAATTGACAGAAATTAATGACTTTGAAGTTGGCTAAGTTGTTAAAATTGAGGGGGTTAAGCATAAAAAATCCCCACATCTGCATTAGTGACTATTCTCAAATATTTTCTCGATATAGAAAAAAAAATATGTTAGAAGGTGAAGAGGTTAAACACTCATAGTATTCCACAGATTTAATATAAATTGGAATAGCAATAAATATGAGCAGTTTAGACCGCAGGAAAAACAACATGTGGGAATGTTATTAAATGTTGAATGAAAGAAAAAGGCTCATTAGAAGGTGAACTTTATATGCACGCATCTTTGTGTGTGTGTGTGTGTGTGTGTGTGTTTGCTTTCTGCATGCTAACTCAGTGCATTTCTCTGATAACCATGAGTTTGCACAGTTGTTCAATATACCTTCTTGTCCTCTGTCTATCACTCCAGGCACGCAAGATTCCTTCCTTTTCTTATCTTTTCTTTTTTTTAAAGATTTATTTATTTGTTTGTTTGTTTGTTTGTTTGTTTGTTAGAGAGAGAAAGAGAGCAGGAGCAAGCTCAGGCAGAGTGGCAGGCAGAGGCAGAGGGAGAAGCAGGCTCTCTGCCGAGCAAGAGGGAGACCTGAGCCGAAGGCAGCTGCTTAACCAACTGAGCCACCCAGGCATCCCAAGATTCCTTCCTTTTCTTAATGCATGCCTAACACAACTCATAAAGTTGGCTTTTACACTTTACGGTCCACTTTCCTTACTTCCTTATTTCATTTCTCTGTCAAAGAACACCTAACATGAGGTCTTCTCCAACATCGAATAAAGTAAACTGCACATCCCAATCTAAGTAACACCTATACCACTACCCTCATGAGCACCAAGACCACCGTGACCGCCATGACTGCAAGCACCACTATATCACCACCTTCTCACCAGCACCCTCATCCCAATCCCAGCTGCACCCCTGCCTCAGGGTCACCATTAGCACCATCACAACTGCCTACCCTCTTGACTGACTCTTCTTCTCAGGGTGAGTGCTGTCATCTAATATATCCTGTATTTAGTTCTATAAAGGTTGAGACTTTGGTTCATGGATATATCTTCGGTCACTGGAAGATAAGGAAGTCAGTAAACAGGAAGTCAGTAAATACTTGTAGATTGAATAAACAAATGGCATAAACGTTCTTTCCCTTTGTATAGAAAGCCAATTTTCTAAACACCATCTTCTATATAGTTTACACGTTCTTTAATAACACAAAATTATGTTACAGTTGAATATAGCTAAGCTCTCTCTCCCATCTGTCTTTTATCTCTTCTAGAAGTGTTAGCATATTTTTTGGTTCCTGAAATTTTATAATATATCTTAATAAATTGAAGAGCAATACAATTTCTTTGTTTTTCATTTTAGTGAATATTTGCATTACCTTTTCAGCTTTTTTAAATCTTTGGTTTGTTTCAATAAAAATAAGATTAATCTGGTTAATACCCTATAACAATATACCTGGAGTTTGTTTTGTAGGTGCATAGAATTAGGTCTTTTGGGGAATATGGGCATTTGAAATACGTCATAATTTTGGTACGTAGGGAACTTTATTATTTTTTAATTGTATATATACCATCTTTTTTAAAAAAAGATTCTTTATTTATATATTTTAGAGATAGAGAGAGAGAGTGGGGGGAGAAGCAAAGAGAGGGGGACCAGCAGACTCTGCACTGAGCACAGAATCCTGCACAGGGCTTGATCCCATGATGCTGAGAACATGACCTGAGTTGAAATCAAGAGCCAGACGGTTAACTGACTGAGCCACACAAGCACCACTATAACCCTTTTTTTTGACGAGTTCTAGTTTCAGGGGTCATACTTTAAAAAGCTCATGCCCACTCCTCGTTTTAAACCACAAATGCTACATTATATTTTCTCCTTCTACTACTTTTATGTTCTCTCTCTCTCACTAGCCTTCTTACTTACATTTAAATTTCCATCAGAATGGAATAGTCATCAGAATACAGTGAGACATGAGATACAAATCTAAATTTATTTTTCCCCCAATACCTAATCCATTTTCACAAAGCTATTTATGGAGTTCTTGTTTCTTCCATACTGATGTAGCCATTGTTTTCCTGTGCAGATGATAGTCATATATAATTATAATAGTAGTACCACTCAATTCCAAGCTTACATTTCTTATTTCTTACTCTTAATTTAATGGTGGCTTATGTCTAACAACAGTGACTAAATACTGGTTTATATAGTGATGTCTTGAGCTCAATCTTTTAGGGAAGATTTCTCCATTACATATAATATTTAGTATACATGTTCTCACTATGTGGCCTTTCTCCCCACTCTTTTAATGATATCTCCTAATAAACAAAAGATTTAAGCATCTTACCCAGCTTTACATAATGAGCATGTATGGGCTTTTGCACTCAATGACTGCCTGTTACCATTGTTTTCAGGAAGGCCAAATGAAAATGACAAAAACTGCCCACAGTAGAGAAAGTCAGAACATATTTCAAACAATTGACATCATAGAGAGCATTTTCTTTGGACTCACTAGAGATGGCTGAAAAATCAAAATGGAAAATGATAATTTAAAAATCCCCCAGTGATAGAGCCCCACGTCGGGCTCTCTGCTCAGCGGGGAGCTTGCTTCCTCCTCTCTCTCTCTCTGACTGCTTCTCTGCCTACTTGTGATCTCTGTCAAGTAAATAAAATCTTTAAAAATCCCCTAGTATTAGCAAATATACTTCCCAATGGCCCATGGATTTTTAGTGGTATCACAATAGAAACTAGAAAATGTTTTAAACTGAATAGTAATGAAACCGTGGCACATATCAACTTAAGAGAATCCACTGAAACAGTACTCAGGACAAATTAATACATATGTATATGTATATTTGTTTTGATATATATGTTTGTATATGTGTTTATTTGGTTTGATTCTCAATATCTGATTCCAGCTTCATGAATGTTACCAAGCCAATTAAAATTTCAGTACTTCAGTTTATTGCTTTAAAACAGAAAATAATTATTTGCCTCATAAAGTGGTTATGAAGATTATGGAAGAGTCATTTTATCAGAAATGGCTTATAAAGGAAAATAGACACATAACAACAACTTAGACTGACACAAAACAGTTTGTGAAATCCGAATTTTTCATTTTTCATCTTTAAGTGAAAACAAGTAGTACTTGGTAAATTTAAATCCCGTACCATACTGAGTAACGCTGATTGAAGTCACGAGGTGGTTAAATGCTTTGTTTATCCCTCAAATATTATGAGAAAAATAGTTTATTGTCCAAAGGATCTATTATTTTAAATGAAATCTCTATGAGTCCTAAAATAGTTTTTCAGATTGTGCATTCTGTTTCTATATTCTCACTACTAACTATAGTCTGTCCGTGTAAATATACTAATGCTTTAGAAGTAGATTGGATCAATCAGTGATGGAAAAATCATGACTGTAAGCCAACATCAAGCTGAAGAAACAATAATCCATAATCTCCATTATGAAGTGAAACTACATGGGAAGAGGAACTCAATGGGTCTGGGCTAAAATAATAAAAACATGATGGATATAGTTAAAATAAACAAAGTACAACTTTTAAAAGCATTACTGGGAAAATGGAGCAAGGGCTTTCAATTTTATTAACAGGGAATTTAATTTTAAATCAAAGTAAGAAACATAACCGTTATTTTGTAGAGGTGGCCAATGGAGTAGACTTCGTAAGGAACTGTTAGTGCTTTCAAAGGGCTTCGACGTTTTAAAGCTCTAATAATATTTATCTTGGACCAGGTTAAAATCATAAAGATACGAAATTCAAAGAAGGAAGCTAAAAGCTTTTTTAGGGTCAGGAAGTTTGGGAGTCAGGCACACACATATTTCCTTTTATTATAAGAAATGAAACTCAGCCTTTTATTTTTCTTCCCCCTTAATATAGCAATATGGCACCTTTTGCCAAGTAAGAAAAATAAACATTTGGGTTGCTTTGGGTAAGCCTTTCTCTTTATTTTTCTTCTTAAGAGCAGCCATGCTTTCCATTTCTATGTAATACTGGAATATTCCCCTGTAATTCACTTTTCTGCATTTCCTCTCTACATTCTGCTTTATTAATTTTCAGATATTCTTGTCTCAAGCTCATTTTCTTTGTTTGCATTGCAAGCAACTTTATGCTTTAATTTATTCATCTTTACATTATAAATTACAACTTTTAACATTCTCTGATTCCAAACCCTGTTCTTATTTAAAAATTAAAAGAATATTTTTCCATTTAACCTTTTTTATTTTGATTATGAGATTGATCTTGATTTATATGTAAATGTTTCCTACTCGGTTCATGTTGTATGCCAATTTGTTCCCAATATCAATAATAATATTGTTTGGAAAAACGTGCCTTTGTTTTTAGTCATGTAACTTTTGGAGAGAAGTATTTTGTTTCATTTTTCTTGACGATGGGGAAATATTTAAAAAATCCTATTTCCTGTTCTTTATGGGGCTGCTACTCTATGCTAATCCCTGTAGTTCGAGTATGGCCAGTCCTCAAAAATTAGGATAGTAGTTATGAAGCTAACCAAACCGATGTGCAAAGGAAGGAAAACAGGCTACGTGACTTGCCAAAGCCAGCTAGTAACTGAACAGGGGGAATCAGATGGTGAACCCCGCTAGTGTCCCAGGGTTTCTGTCTGTTTCGTTATAGCAGGTAGCTGTAGAAAGGGCAGAAAATTAAACTTCTGACTGTAGCTCTTTTGCAGGTTTTCTTTATTACACCCTTTAGAGTCTGATTCCTGGTGTTGTTCATTTTTCTTACTGTTTCCTCTTATTTAAATTTTCAGTAATCTGGCAAGTTGCACAGTGAGTGAACAGTGTTCTGTAAGTCAAAGGTTTTATCTATATTATGAATTTGTCAAATGAACACTTATTAGGGGAAGCACAGGGTGCCAGATGGTGACCCTTACTTCAATGAGAGACCACAAGAGGAATTGCAATCGGGTTTATTATTCATTGATCCTGGAAGAAAAACCTGGGGCACCTGGAGAGGCCACAGAGGGAGCTCAAGACACAGTGCAGACAGCAGGGCAGAGCTCCTTTTATTAAAGTCCATGTGTAGAGTTCTTTGGGGCTCCCAGGCTAAGGCCATATTGATCAATTCAAACTTAAACAAGCTGGGTTTTGGTAAGTCATATGGTGGTTTAACCTAGAAGACATATAGGGGAAAGCTCTGCAAGACAGGGAGGAATATTGATTACAAGGGCAGTTGGGAAAGATGACCTCAAGAACTTACGTTGGTAGCATGCCTGGCTGGCTCAGTTGGTTCACTGCCTTTGGTTCAGGTCATGATCCCAGAGTCCTGGGATTGCAGGGGACAGGGGTCCTCCTGAGTGTCTGGCTCCCTGATCAGCTGGGAGTCTGCTCCTTCCTCTTCTTCCTCTGCTCCTCCCCCTGCGCTTCATACTCTCTCTCTCAAATAAGTAAATAAAATCTTAAAAAATAATAAAAATAAAAAAGCTTTATCTCTTTCTGAATCTGGGACCTGGGAGTAATAGTTTAAAGTGCAAAAGGAGACCAGCATTTAAATCATGGTTTTATTGCTCAGTATTTAACTTACAGAACTGTAACCACATCTAAATAAATAGCTAATCCGTATACAGCACTTGGCTCCATGCTGGACACACAGGACATGGTTGATGAAACAATAGTGAGATGTGTCAGTTTTATAAAAGCCCTGGGGGGCAGATGTCAGGACACCCCGGAGTGGAGTTTTGTTGGGGATGGAATGACAGAAGCCCGCGTGAGGCACAGAGCAGCGGTGATGGTAATTTCACTTCTGTGTCCTTAGGACCAGACTGAAGTTTTACCTGTCTTTGAAGCACCTCTCTCTAAGATTTTCAAAAACCTGGTCAGATCACCGTTTCTCAGGGAACTCCCTCCTTCCCAATTGTCCCAAATATATTTCGGTGTGTATTACATTTTAACTCGAAACTCCTATATCTAAGTTAATTTCCACATGTTTTATTATGTGTGTATTTCTCCTCACACAAACCCTAAATTCTACAGACAGGAGTTTTGTGAGTTTACTCGATTAAGTCGCTTATACTCACTTTATAGAATCATTCAGCATTTACTGAGTGCCTGGAGAACGTCTTGTAGCTACTGTTAAATAGGTACATTGCCATTTTATTTATGCCATCGAGTTGAAATTATCAGAGATTTGGCAGGGGCTGATATAATTGAATAATTGAAACTTTTCTCAATTATTCAAAAAAATCTCTCAGAAAGCAACTCGAAGTACTTCTTAAACCATCTGTGTAAATGACATGCCAGGTGACACAACTTTTTAGCTTTCAGAGACAATAAAAATTGTTTTATTTTCCTAAATTAATAAAATATAGTGGAAACATCATCTGTCTGTAGTACAAAATTAAACTGTAGTCCAAGGGCGTAAATAATAAAAGTCTGCTCAAGCAAATGCACTCTTCGTTTTTAAAGTGATCACTAAAATATGGTTTTGGAACAAGCAGAAGATAAATCCAATGTCAGACTTTTCTAGTGTTATTGTTTCCCCAAGTTTATTTGGCCTCCTCTGGTTTATTTAAAAGAAATTGCTGTACATTCCAAAATACAGTCTTTGCCCATATAAAAGAGTAATTGTGATGGAGGCTACATGAGTGAGTTAAGATTCTTAGTAATTTGGAAGATAAAGAAATACTGGTGGAAGTGTTTAGAGAATAGGCATGAGTAGAAAAAAATGAAGGTGTCAAATATTTTGATAAGTGGGACAAACAAGAGATAGGAAATGCTCCTAGTCTTGGAAGCTTTCTGAGAAAGTGCTGGATATGGATGGTTTATGCAGTTTTGACAGTGATTTTCTAAACAATTAGTTCATCATAAGCTCCATTTTTTAATCAATCAATTAATTAATTAATTAATTTTGGAGAGAGGGAGAGCCAGGGAGGAGGGCAGTGCAAGGGAGAGGGAAAGAGAGAATCTTAATCTCAGTCTCTGTGCCAGGCACAGAGCTTAATGCAGGGCTCGATCTCATGACCCTGAGATTATGACCTGAGTCGAAACCAAAAGTCTGTAGTTTAACCCACTGAGCCACCCAGGCGCCCCAACGTCCAATTTTTCTGGAAAGCATTTTCTGCTACAGTAGGTCTAAGCCTTACCATCTGTTTTTACAGTTGGGAAGTTCAGTTAAAGGATGTATTTAGGATTATTCCTTTGCAGTATGTGTAAGGTAACTGAAAAGTTTAAAGGAACATTCTCCTCTAGTGCTTTTTAAAGATACATGTGTACGTGAACCTTGATGATATGGGCTTAGGAAGGGTGGCTGTTTTGCCTAAGCATGTACTAAAGAGCCTAGAATTAAAATAATGTTCTGTGTCAATGTTCTGTTACTTAGCTTTCCTTATACTCTAATTTGGTAGAGTTTAATGTCTTAGACGGCATACAAAGTATTTTGAGCTTTTATTCTAACTCTTCTGTTGGATATATTTAGCCCAAAGAGCCCTATAGTATATGTTGTATGTGTGACACGAGCTGATTTTAAGTAAAATAAAATGTTATCACATCTTTACCTGTAAAAATGATGTAGGAAAGCAGCTGTGTTTGAAAACAACAGATCCTTCTGTCTTAGAAAACGTCCTCATTGTCATTCTAGCAGAGAGGAGGCAGGTCACCTTAATCTGAGTAAGAGGATGTCGTTCAGATAAGGATGGAGGTCTCAGTAAAATAATTTGTAACGATGAAGAGCAATAGAATTTTAGTTATTTCCTTTCAGCTGAATGATTTAATATTGCATGGTGTTATTTGCAAAGATAAAAATAATCTTATAAAATGTAGGAAGAAATCCCATTAGTGTATAACTAGTCAAAATAAGAATCTGGTAACATTCAACAAATAGTAGACACATACAGCGAATATACACCATGCAGAAGCTTCTAAATATTGTTACTATTCATCACAGGGCTAATTATCTATGATTAAAGGTCCAATATTGGCTGATTTTGTAATTAGCATCTATTTCAAACATATTAAGTTGTATATCAAAGTAATTATAATGTGTTTTGCCTTATTGATTTTGTATTTGTTATAAGTACTAAATTAAGTTGTATTATTAACTAAAATTTCTTTCTAATGCTTTAAGCTCGTGTTTTATTACTTTCGTAGAATGCAGGTGTGAAAAATGTATTATTAAAAGTATTCTAAAAATTGCTTCACCCTCAAATCTTACCAAAGTGACATTTGTGAAATTAAAAAAAAATCTTTAATAATATGCCAGGGCACCTGGGTGGCTAAGTAGGTTAAGCATCTACATTTGGCTCAGGTCATGATCCCGGGGTCCTGAGATCGAGCCCTGCATCAGGCTCCCTGCTCAGTGGAGAGCCTGCTTTTCCCTCTCCCTCTGCCTGCTGCTCCACCTGCTTGTGCTCTCTCTCTCACAAATTAATAAATAAAATCTTTAAAAATATAAGACACTCAAAAGTAATATGTGTGTTTAATAATAAAAAGCACTTTGGGTTTATTATTCTTAGTCACAAATATATGCATCTGATGTGTTTGCTTTTTTAAAAAACGAGTAAAGTCTTGCATTTCCCATATACCTCTCTACATTAGTTTCATTCCAAGGAAAAAGTATACCAGTGGGCATTTCACTATATTGTAACTGGTTTTGGTTTCATTGTGCAGGCCCCCAAGTAGCTGGAGGCTCAGGACAGGAGCTTCTGAAGGAGATGCCAAACTGTCTCACAGCTTTGAGCCCAAGATGTATCTCGACATCCACCTTTATTCATGATAATGTGGTCTAAATTTAGACCAAAATGACAGAAAGGAAAATGACCATGTTTTCTCTTATTACTGTAAAGACTCTGGAATGAACTCTAGACTGAATCGCAGTTCTGATTTAATTAAGATAGTAAGTTGATATCATTCCCTGAAGCTTCTAGATCATTCACTGTGTAGTTACTGTCTTACTACTAAGAGAAATATTGGGATAGTCATCTGAAGCAATGCCAAGTGAAAGAAAAGGGAAACCCATAAATATTGTCTGTTAGGACGGCTCATACAGTTATGATGAATATTTACATATTCCATGGAAAGAACTCTGGAACTTAACTCTGAAATTTAAAGTGACATTTCTCTATCTGTGCTGTGTGGGGAAAATATTTCTTTGTATTTTTTTTTTAAGATTATTTATTTATTTGAGGGAGAGAGAGTATGCGCATGAGTAGGGGGGAGGGGCAGAGGAAGAGAGAGAAGCAGACTCCCTGCTGAGTGTGGAGCCTGACTCTGGACTTGATTCCAGGACCCTGGGGTGTGGACCCTGGGATCATGACCTGAGCTAAAGACAGACGCTTAACCAACTGAGCCAACCAGAAACCCCAAAATATTTATTTAATAAAGGGATGTGAGGTAAAAATAAAAAGCACCTGAGGAAAAAAATTAGCAGAGGATCCATAACCTTGGAGTAGACAAAGAATTCTTAAACTAACTAAAAAAGCTTTATTCAATAAACTGGACTTTATTATAATTATGAAATTGTTCTTCTGGGAACACCACTTATAGAATAAGAAATAAAATGGAGAGGAGATATTTACAGTATATACGATAGACAAAAAGTGTGGGGAGAAGATATTTACAATATATACATTTCACAAAAAGCATATCTAGAATATATATGTTTAATGTGTGTATATACATACTTAATTTTGTGTGTGTGTTCATTACTCCCAATCAGTAACACAGACAACTCTGTAGAAAAATAGGCAAATGAATTGTGCAGGTACTTTGTAGAAGAGAAGAAACAAGAAAATAATCTCGACATGTTAATGATCAAGAAATTTTTTTTATTTTAATTTTTTAAAAGATTTTATTTATTTATTTGACAGAGAGGGAGATCACAAGTAGGCAGAGAGGCAGGTAGACAGAGAAAGGGGGAAGCAGGCTCTGCTGAGCAGAGAGCCTGATGCGGGGGTCGATCCCAGGACCCTGAGATCATGACCTGGGCCGAAGGCAGAGGCTTATTAACCTACTGATCCACCCAGGCACCCCAAGAAATATTTTTATTATAATATTATACCACTAAAATGAAAAGAAATTAAGAAGACAAACAGCAAATATCAGGTTCTCAGGGAGATGGGAAAATGTGGAACTCTTTCAGTATAGAAGGAAACACCATCTAAAGAAAAATAAATTACTTTGGTTAAAACCTTAACATGTATATTATCTATATGATAATTACAAAACACTAGTGAAATAAATTTTTGAAAGGAGCTAAATAAGTGGAGATGCATACCACCCTCATATACTGAAAAAATCAAGATAGTAAAGATGTTAATTCTCTCTTAACTGATCTGTAGGTTTCATGAAATTCCTATTAAAATATTAAAATACTAACTTTTTTTTGCAGATAAGACAAGATACAGGGCTGGCCAAAAAGTTCTTAGAGTTGACATAAAAATCATGAACCGTAAATGGAAAAATGAGTAAGTTGGCCATCACAAAAATAAAATTAAAAAAAGAACTTTTGCTCTTTGAAAGATCTTGTAAAGAGCATGAGAAAACACACTACATACTGGGAGAAAATATTTGCAAAATGCCCATCTGACCAAAAAAATGTAGCTTAAAAAAATAATGAACTCTGAAATTATAAAAATAGGAAAAAGATTCAAGTAGAAAATGAGCAAGAAACATAGATATTTCACTAAAGAAGATATACACATGGCAAGAAAGGACATGAAAAGTTCAATATTCTTAGCCATTTTAGGAAAATGGAAATTAAGGCACAGCGAGATGCTATCACACATCTATCCACATGGATAAAATAAAAAATAGTGAAAACACCAAATGCTAGTGAGGATGTGGAGAAGCCAGACCGCTCATACATTAGTGGGAGTATAAAATGACAGACTTTGGAAATCAGCTTGGCAGTGTCTGAAAAACAAAACACAGCAAAACTAAACACACATCTGTGTAAGATTTATCAATTGCACTCCTGTTCAGTGATCCCAGAGAACTGAGAATCTATGTTCAGTGCATGCATGTTCAGAACTCCTCTATTCAGAATAAATGACCCCTGGAAACAACTCAGATGTCCTACAATGGGTGAATTTTGTTTTCCCATTGGGTGGATTTTTAAACAACCGTGGTGCATCCATTCCATGGAATACTACTTGATAATGAAAAGGAACAAACTCCTGAACTATGCAAGGACTTGGATGGATCTTAAGGGAATTATGCTATGTGAAAAAAGCGAATGTTAAAAGTGACATACCATGAAATTACATTTCTGTAACACTCTTTTTTTTTCCATTTATTTGCGAGGGGGGGTGCACAAGCAGGGGGAGCAGCTGGCAAAACAGACAGAGGGAGAAACAGGCTCCCCGCTGAACAAGGAGCCTGATGTGGGACTTGATCCCAGGACCTTGGGATCATGACCTGAGCCGAAGGCAGCTGCTTGGCGGACGGAGCCACTGTAACACTCTTGAAGAGATAAAATAATGGACATAGAAAAGGAATTCTGAGTTCCCAGGGGTTAGGGGTAAGAGTGGAAGGAAGAGAGGGAGAGTGGGAGAGAATGCAGTAGGAAGTTGATGTGGCTACCCAAGAGAGAGCAAAGCATAAGGGACCCTTGTGATGATAAAACCATTCTTGGGGTTACATCTTGGCTATAGTGACAGTTACATGAATATTGGCACGTGACAAAATCGCATAGAGCTAAATACATGTGCATACAAATGCACGTAGAAATGTGAGATCTGAGTACGTCTGGTGGCTTGTCTTAATGTCCCTTTTCCAGTTGTAATATGGAACCAGAGTTATGCACAATTTTGCCATTGGGGAATATTGGGTGAGGATATATGTAATCTCTGTATACTGTTTCTTAAATCTTCATGTGCATTTACAACCATTGCAAAATAGTTTGCATTTTTTACAGTTTAAAAATAAGGCAGCCACAAAAGTCTGCATTCTGTGCAGTTTCATTTTTATAAATTCAGACTAGCAAAAGTAACGTATGGTGTTACATGTCAGGATTGAGGGAGGGTCATGAATGAAAACGATCATAAGCAGAGCTTCTGAATTATTTATGGTGTTCTGTTTCTTGATCTGATTTTAAGTGTTTCCATTTTTGAAAAATGCATTCAATCTATACTTGATATTTGTGTGCTCTTCTGTTCATATTTTTTTTTAATTAAAAAAATGTTTACTAATGAAGTTTGGGCCTAATATGTTTGGGGAAAAAGTGAGATCGACAATGAAATCTTTTTTTTTTTTAATCACTTGATTGAGGTGTGGTTGATATGCAGAAATCTGCACATATTTAATGTGTGCAATGATGAGTTTGGAGATAAACACCCATAAAAGCATCACCACAATCAATTACATAAGCATATCCATCACAGCAAAGAGAACTGGTAAATTGTGCAGTAAATAAGCTGGTTTAATTCTCTTCTCCAATGTTGTAAACACAAAATTTCTGTAAACGTTTGGCTCACAGAACTGTCTGAAAAATACATGTGTATATAAATGTATATAAATTTGATAGTTCATGAAACACTTTGGGAAATTCTGAGTTATGAGTCATGAAGGCTCTTTGTATAAATCTCTGTGAAATCCTTGAAACCTTAAACCCCTGAGTTCTGAAAAAGCTCTGAGATGTAGACAAGAGTAATTAAAGTTGATCAAATTTTATGAGGGATCACTTCATTATATCATTACCCACCTTTTGAATAGAGAGATTTTATAATTAAATCACTTAATTTAACTACTAACATTAATCACATGTAACAGTTGGGAGGGAGATTTATTACTGATTAAAACATCGTTTGGGAATATTCTGTGGATTTTATTTCTTGCCTCTATATCTATTTTCAGTTAGGTAGGAAATTATCTATAAAATATGGAATATGAGGGTGGGTGGAGGAAAGGGTTCTGAGACAAATGACAAGAAATGGGCAAAAAAACTAAAAGTGCTTTTGTTTGAACTAGAGACTTCAATTTTGAGTAAATTGGTATGTAGAAAGTTCAGATGCTTACTGTGTTTTGTTACATTTGAGCATTAAAAGGTGTAGGGGAGCTTCCTGTGTGGCACAGTTGGTAGAGTGTCTGACTCTTCGTTTCCGCTCAGATTGTGATCTCAGGGTTGTGAGATCGAGCCCCTTATCGGGCAACTCTCTCAATGCAACATCTACTTGAGATTTCTTTCTCTCTCTCTCTTTCCCTCTGCTCCTCCCTTAACTCTTGTGCCCCCTCCCTAAAATAAATAAATAAAATCTTTTAAAATAATAATAATAATAAAGTGTGGTGAGGTGACTCCAGGGGAAAAATAGATTAAAAACATGCTTATTAAGTAATATAATTAGCCTGCCTACATTTTTCTATGTCTATCCTCACTCTGTTATAGACTCTAGGCAATAAACTTCTAATTCTTGTCAATATGTTTGCCATGGGGCCCTGAGTTTGTTGTGGCTCTAGAATGTTCCAGAATAGAAGCCGATGGAGCTGGACTGTTTTTTCAGATGCAATGAAATCTACACACACAGAAGCAAGTACACAATTCCCTTCTCTATTTCTGATCTTCCTATAAAGCTGTTGAATTTTAATTTAGGCTCTTTTTAAAAAGTACTATGAGTATCGCTACTGGAAGTGATTATTTGCCTGACATAATTGCATATTTCCAAGCTGAATTTCATTTTTTATGTTTATTACTATATTCATAATCTGCACAGGTCGATTTATTTCTCTGTTTAGTCTCCTCTTTTGTACACCTACCAATTCATTATCATTCACATATCCCACTAATGTGCAGTTTACTTCCCTTTCTACATCATTAATTTAATAATAGAGAAGTTTGTGACTTACACCAACTCTTCTAAAATTTCTCCTTGACACTTGCCACATCCTTTTCAATGACAGGTGTTATTACCCTCTCTATAAATTTTGGGCCTTTTGTCAGTCTTTGTAATTTTTCTTCTCCAAACCAGTTTAAGCTAATTTTGCAAATATTATTTTGTGACATGATGTCAAATAATTCATAAGCGGATAGGATTTGACAGGATAATACACACATTATCTGGTGTATCTGATTCATCTTCTCAGGAAAAAATCTACAAATATATATAACCATCTGTATTTCTAAGCTGTTGACCCTTACAGTTGTTTTGAAACATCAGATAAACAGGGATATAATTGGCTCCTTATATGCTTAGCCCATGTTAACATATCAATGTATATCTATCTATCTGTCTATCTACTGATATATGTATCTCCACCGGCAAGTATAGATACACATGTACAAACATAATGACACATCTTAAATTTTATTTAAAGTCTCACTTGATATGTAGTGTTAAAAATAGTTTGATTCCCTTTACTACTCTGAAGTATGTCCTCAATCAAAAATTATAAAGTTGAGTCCTTGGCTGTTTTTCAGAGCTGTCACAATTGTGGTGGTAACCAGTATACAATGTATTTGCTAATTCCTTTCAGTTCATTTAATCATTTTGTAAGACATATTTTGTGATGTTTTCTTAATAGCTTCTACCATATGTACTCAGCCTCCCGCAAAACATGTAGTTTGCGTAGTGACTGTTACGTCTTGTTTTATCTTATTTTTATTGTTTTTTTAAAGATTTTATTTATTTATTTAACAGACAGAGATCACAAGTAGGCAGAGAGGCAGGCAGAGAGAGAGGAAAGGAAGCAGGCTCCGTACTGAGTAGAGAGCCTGATGCGGGGCTTGATCCCAGGACCCTGGGATCATGACCTGAGCCAAAGGCAGAGGCTTTAACCCACTGAGCCACCCAGGCACCCATTTTTATTGTGTTCTTAAATTTTACTCATTCATTCATTCATTCATTCATTTGAAAGAGAGAAGGAGCTCAAGTAGGGGAGGAGCAGAGGGAGAGAGACAACCAGTCTCTGCACTGAGCACTGAAGTTTCGGAGCTTAATTCCATGAGATGAGATAAAGACCTGAGCCACAATGAAGAGTCAGATGCTTAATGGCCACCCAAAAATACCTGTTACCTCTCATTTTAATAAATAAACAAAGTTTATATATTAGGAAAAGTCTGAAGAAAATAGGTTGATGAGTAACCTACACTTCTTATCCATTTGGTATGTATTTTATTTAGCACTGACTACTTTTTCATGCAGTATTGTGAAATATGAAGATATAATAGAAAACAGGATTTTAAAAACATAGTTTAAGGACATGACAATCTGCCTGACAAATATTTTGAGGCACCCAGGGTGAAAGCAAATGGGAACCACATAAATGTACATTATAACTTTGTTACACTAGTTTTATTTTTATGGAGTACTTTAGTCATTTTGGTGACAGTTATGATAGGTCATATTTTTAATTGAAAATCTATAAATTCTATTTATCACTTTAATCTTAATTTATTTTTCTTCTAACTCATTCTTTAAAGCTACATATTGTTTAGTATTTTTTTGTTTTTTAAGTGGGTTCCATACCCAGCATGGAGCCCAATGCAGGGCTTGCATTCATGACTCTGACATCAAGACCTGAGCTGACACCACGAATCAGATGCTTAACCCAGCCACCTAGACATCCTTGTTTGGTATTTTTAAATTTATGACTTAAGCCATGTACTGTTTGGTATCTTTTCCCTGAGCAATGATAATTTATCTCCATCTGTCTTTTTCTACTGTGCATTTCTTAGTAAAGATAGAGACTTCATAACATTATTCTCCAATGAACTATAAAATCCATATTTTTTAGGAAATCACATGATTTCTCATTCCCATTGGCTGACTATGACAAAATTTTTGAGTTAGTTATAATGCAATTATTTATTATTAGAAGTTAAGCTGTGTCCTTGATGACTATTTAAGTCCATAACAATTCCTGTTTTACTGTGTCATACTTATGCTGCCATATTTTTTCTTTTTCTTTTGCCATCATATGTTATACAGGAGAAGAAATGGATTTCAGGTCACTCTATTTTACCACTTCTTATTGATTTGGGGGAGGTACTTTGAAGATTGAATTTTTTATTAGAATCAAGTTCTGTTATACTTTCTAAGTAGCCTCCAATTTCAAATTTCTCTCTTAAACTAGAAATTATTTCAGAGAAAAATTTTTTTTGTTTGATCTGGGGGCCAACTTTTCTTTAGGCACAGTGCCTGGAGTGCTCATTACTTTTAGGGATTCACAAAAATGCTTTAATTTAGTTTAAATTCACAAGAAAATAATGATCTTTTAGGTCAAACAATATGTATTAAATATATTAATATATTCATGTTTATACCATGGAGTTATAAAAAAAATGTTTGGAATATTTTTGTGTCTGTTATAATCTCTATGTGCTGCCAAGGTGAGCATGTGTGTGTTTTTAATGGAGGAAGGGGCTGAGGAAGGAGCTAAGGAAGTCAAAGTGCCCAGGACCTACAGAAGTCATAATAAGAGTTGTAACTGATTCTGGTTCTCTTTAATGAAACTTGGGGAGCTGTGGAATTATTGATTAATCAAATCAATGAATATATACAGAAGATTTTTGCTATATGCATACACTCACACATGCTGTGATATTTTATGTATATTTAATGAGTAAAAGCCATTTGCAATCATTTTTTATGTTTTTCTAATTCTCACTATTTCCTTACATTAAGGAATTAGTTGTGAGGGAAATATAGTTGAATGGGCAAGTTGATTTTGTATAGAGGAGAACCCCAAGTGAACCCTAAGCCATGCAACTTTAGTATTAAATAAGTGTATCTACAAACAGTTAATGTAGAAAAAGAATTGAATTGCCCAAGTATAAAGATTAATTTCATAATTAGTGTTCTTTCTATGGTACTGGTAGCCCCACAAATTTTTATAAAGTCTTTCCCTCAATTGTCTTCTTTATATTTTGGGGATAATTAAATTTAGAGGTCTTTCAAAACTACCTCAGAAATCACTAGTAAGTGCTATGATTGGTCTTTAAAGTTAACAAAATAAATATTTATGAATAAAATTCCTTCTAATAGTTTTTTGGTGGACTACTCGGGGTTTTCCTTCTTCTTCTTCTTTTTTTAAGATTTTATTTATTTAGATTACAGAGAGTACAAGTAGGTAGAGAGGCAGGCAGAGGGAGAAGGAGAGGCAGGTTCCCAGTTGAGCAGAGAGCCTGATGTAGGGCTTGATTCCAGGACCCTGAGATCATGACCTGAGCTGAAGGCAGATGCTTAACTGACTGAGCCACCCCGGGACCCCAATACTTGGAGTTATCTATGTATAGGATCATATCTGCAAATAGTGACAGTTTAACTTCTTCTTTACCCATACAGATGCCTTTTGTTTATTTTTCTTGTCAGGTTGCTGTGGTCAGGATTTCCAGTACGTGTTGAGTAAAAGTAGTTAGGGTGGACAGATATGTCTTGTTCCTGATCTTTGAGGGAAAACACAGATTTTCACCACTGAGTATGATATTAGCTGTGGGGCTTTCATATGCGGCCTTTATTTTGTTGAGGTCTGTTCTCTCTAAACACACTTTCTTGAAAATTTTTATCATGAATGGGTGTTGTGTTTTATCAGATGCTTTTTCTGCATTTATTGGCATGCTCATATGATTTTTATCCTTTGTTTTGTTGATGTGGTGTATCACATTGAGTGACTTGTGAATAGTGGGCCATGTTTGTATTCTTGGAATAAATCTCATTTGATTATGTTGAATGATCCTTTAAAATTATAGTTGAATGCAGTTTTCTTATGATTTGTTGAGGACTTTTCATTGGGGATAGTGTCCTGTAGTTTTCTTTCTTTCTTTCTTTCTTTCTTTCTTTCTTTCTTTCTTTCTTTCTTTCTTTCTTATTTCATTTTGTTGTTGTTGTTGTTGTTGTTTTGGTTTTTTTTTTTTGGTGGTGCCTTTGTCTTTGTCTTGTTTTAATTTCAGGATAATGCTGGACTCTTAGAATATATTTACACTAGATACAACACACACACATACACACACATGAAAATAATTTGGTTTAAAAAAATGATGGAAGGATCCAAATAGACATTTTTCCAAGGAAGAAATACTGATGGCCAACAGATGCATGAAAGGTTGCTCACCAGCACTTATCATCAGAGAAATGCAAATCAAAGCCATAGTGAGGTATCGCCTTACACCTGTCAGAATAGCTAAAATCAAAAAGAAGAAAGAACAAGTGTTGGTGAATATGTGGAGAAAAAGGAACACTCTTGCACTGTTGGTGAGAGTGTAAATTGGTACAGACACTACATAAAACATTATGAAGATTTCTCAAAATATTAAAAAGAGAAATACTGTACGATCCAGTATTTCACTACTATTTACTTAAAGAAAATAAAAACACTAATTTCAAAAGATATACATACCCTGTGTTTATTGCAGCATTTTTCCAAGATATGAAAACAACCTAAGTGTCCTTTAGTAGACAAATGGGGAAAGAAGATGTGGGGTGTGAGTGTGTGTGTGTGTGTGTATGTGTGTGTGTGTGTGTGTGTGTGTGTGTGTGTGTATGATAGAATATTATTCAGCCACACGAAAGAATGAGGTCTTGCTATTCATAATAGCGTGGGAGGACCATATGATTTCACTCATATATGGAATCTGAAAAGCAAAACAAATAAATAAACAAAAAGCAGAATCAGACCCATAAATACAGAGAACAAACTGATGATTGCCAGGGGAATGGAGTTATAGGGAGGAGCCACAGGATAAAGAGGAGTGGGAGATACAGGCTTCCAGTTAAGAAATGAGTAAATGATAGAAATAAAGGGCATAGGGAATATAGTCATTATTATTATAATATCATTGTATGGTGGTAGATGGTCACTACACAAGTGGTGAGCATAGTGTAATGTTATAGAGAAATTGAATCACTATGTATCCTGAAACTAATGTAACATTTTGTGTCAATTATATTCATTCAAAAAAATTAAAAAAAAATAAAATTGCTAAGTGACTTGATATAATAATGCAAAGATCACAGTTCTGTAATTTAAATCACTGTTTCAGTGTTTGCGTTGTTGTAGTTCATGCAAGACCATAACTATTAAAAATGCCTTAATTAAAATGTGGTCTCCTGTTCTTACCTTCAATTCAATTATTTATCTTTCCTTCAGATTTAGTTTTAAGAATATTGATATGCAAAGTAAAATTAAACTGTCTAATTAAAATGTATGCAGTGAAATCACACTGAAGATGATGTGGAAATATTGCTTTTTAAATTTTCTTAATCTAGGAAACAAAAATATATCAGAAATTGAGCTGTAGTTTTAAAATTTTGTGCATTTATCACTAACCATCAGAGAAAAATATATAATCATCTTAGGAAGTGGAATCATCTTCATTCAAACTGTGATTTTCAGGTGGGGCCATTCTAAACAAGATTAAAATTCATAGTATGATCACACAAATGCTGATTAAAATGTTTTAAACATGTTCACTATTAAGATAATACAGTAGAAAAGAAATGGAGGTGTTTTTTTTTTTTTTGGTGATCTGGTTAATTTCATCTGTTCAGGCAATCAACATGAGTAATTTTTTAATGTAATTATGTATGTATATTCCCTTTACTTTTTAAATTTAAATTCAATTAGCCAACATACAACATATCATTAGTTTCAGATGTAGACTTCAGTAATTCATCAGTTGCTTATAATACCCAGTGCTCATCACATTATATGCCCTCCTTAATGGCCACCACCCATTTACCCCATGCCCCCACCTCCCCTCCAGCAGCCCTTAGTTTATTTTCTCATTCTTTTTCTCCCTCTCTGATGACTTCCCATTCAGTCTTCCCTCCCTTACCCTGTGATCCTCAGTGTTGCTCATATTCCACATATGAGTGAAACCATGTGATAATTGCCCTTCTCTGATTGACTTATTTCTCTCAGCATGTTACCCTCCAGTTTCATCCACATTGTTGCACATGGTAAGTGTTCATCCTTTCTGATGGCTGAGTAATATTTCATTGTATATGTATACCACTTCTTTATCCATTCATCTGTCGATGAACATTCTCAGTTCTTTCCACAGTTTGGCTAGTGTGGACATTGCTACTATGAACATTGGAGTGCAGATGTTCCTTCGTGTCAATACATCTGTATCTTTGAGATAAATACCTAGTAGTTCAATTCCTGGGTCATAGGATAGCTCTATTTTTAACTTTTTGAGGAACCTTCATACTGTTTGCCAGAGTGGCTGCACCAGCTTGCATCCCCATCAACACTGTAAGAGAGTTCCTTTTTCTCTGCATCCTCTCCAACATTTGTTGTTTCCTGACTTGTTAATGTTAGCCATTCTGACTGGTGTGAGGTGATATCTCATTGTGGTTTTGAATTATATTTCCCTGGTGCCAGGTGATGTGGAGCATTTTTTATGTGTCTCTTGGCCACTGTATGTCTTCATTGGAGAAATTCTGTTCATGTCTTCTGCCCATTCCTTGACTGGATTTTGGTTTTTGGGGTGTTGAGTTTGATAAGTTCTTTATAGATCTTGCATACTAGCCCTTGATCTGATATGTCATTTGAAAATATCTTCTCTGGGTGCTGGGGTGGCTCAGTGGGTTAAGCCTCTGCCTTCAGCTCAGGTCATGATCTCAGGGTCCTGGGATCGAGTCCCACATCGGGCTCTCTGCTCAGCAGGGAGCTTGCATCCCCCTCTCTCTCTGTCTGCCTCTCTGCCTACTTGTGATCTCTCTCTCCATAAAATAAAATCTTTAAAAAAAGAAAAAAGAAAATATCTTCCCCCATTCATAGGTTGCCTTTTAGTTTTGTGGACTAACTCCTTTGCTATGCAGAAGCTTTTTATCTTGATGACATCCCAATAGTTTATTTGTACTTTTATTTCCCTTGCCTTTGGAGAGGTGTCAAGGAAGAAGTTGCTGTGGCCAAACTCAAAGAGGTTGCTGCCTGTGTTCTCCTCTAGGCTTTTGATGGATTCCCGTCTCACGTTTAGATCTTTCATCCATTTTGAGTTCATCTTTGCATATGGTATATAAAAAAAAAATGGTCCAGTTTCATTTTTCTACATGTGACTGTATAATTTTTCCAGAACCATTTATTGAAGAGACTGTCCTTTTCCCATTGGATATTCTTCCCTGCTTTGTCCAAGATTAGTTGCCATAGAGTTAGGGGTCTGTTTCTGAGCTCTTTATTATGTTTCATTGATCTATGTGTCTTTTTTTTGTGCCAGTACCATACTGTCTTGATGATTACAGTTTTGTAACATAGCTTGACATCTGGCATTGGGATGCCACTGCCTTTGATTTTCATTTCCTCATTCCTATGGCTATTTTTTTTTCTGGTTCCAAACAAATTTTAGGATTGTTTGTTCCAGCTCTGTGAAAAGTGTTGATGGTATTTTGATAGGGATTGCACTGAATTTGCAGATTTCTCTGGGGAGTATAGATATTTTAACAATACTTATTCTTCCAATCCAGGAGCATGGAATGCTTTTCCATTTATTTGTGTTTTCCTCAATTTCTTTCATGTGTTCTATAGTGTTTGGAGTACAGATCCTTTGCCTCTTTGGTTAGGTTTATTGCTAGGTATCTTATGGTTTTTGGTGCAGTTGTAAATGGGATTGATTCTCTAACTTGTATTTCTTCTGTATCATTCTTAATATATAAAATGCAACTTAATTCTATGCATTGATTTTATATACTGCCACATTGCTGAATACCTGTATAAGATCTAGCGATTTGGGGGTAGAGTCTTTTGGGGTTTCTACATAAGTTATCCTATCATCTGCAAAGAGTGAGAGTTTGACTTCTTGGCCAATTTGAATGCCTTTTATTTCATTCAGTTGTCTGATTGCTGAGGCTAGAACTTCTAGAGCTATATTGAACAACAGTAGTGAGAATGGGGATCCCTGTCATGTTCCTGACCTTAGGGGAAAAGCTCTCAGTTTTTCCCCATTGAGAATGATATTTGATTTTGGCCTTTCATAGATGGCTTTTATGATAATGAGGTATGTTCCCTCTATCCTTACACTGTGGAGAGTTTTAAATCAAGAAAGGATGCTGTATTTTGTCAAATACTTTTCCTGTATCAACTGAGAGGATCCTATGGTTCTTGTCCTTTCTTTTCTTAATGTGATGTATCACACTTATTGATGTGCGAATGTTGAACCACTCTTGCAGCCCAGGAGTAAATTCCACTTGGTTGTAATGAATAATTCTTTGAGTGTACTGTTGGTTTTCTATTTCTTACTTCTCAGTTTTGGTAGTTTATAAATTTCTAGGAGTGTATCCATTTCTTCCAGATTGTCTAATTTGTTGGCATGTGGGTGCTCATACTATGTTCTTAAAATTTTTGGTATTTCCTTGGTGTTGGTCATGATCTCTCCACTTTCATTCATGACTTTATTAATTTGGATCATTTCTCTTTTCTTTTTGATAAGTCTGGCAGGGGCTTATTGATCTTATTAATTCTTTCAAAGAACCTGTTTCTTCTTCTTTTTTTTTTTTTATTATGTTATGTTAGCCACTACACATCATTAGTTTTTGATGCAGGGTTCCAAGATTCATTGTTTACACATAACACCCAGTGCTCCATGCAATACATGCCCTCCTTAATACCGACCACCAGGCTCACCCATCTCCTCAATCACTCCCCTCTAAAACTCTCAGTTTGTTTCTCAGAATCCACAGTCTCTCATGGTTCATCTCCCCCTCCAAACAAACGTGGTTCACTTCCCTCCCTTCACTTTTCTTGCCCTTCTCCTGATGTTCTCCATGTTATTCCTTATGTTCCACAAGTAAGTGAAACCATATGATAATTGACTTTCTCTGCTTCATTAATTCACTCAGCATAATCTCCTCCAGTCCCATCCATGCTGATTCAAACATTGGGTATTCAACCTTTCTAATGGCTGAGTAATATTCAATTGTATATATGGACCACATCTTCTTTATCCATTAATCTGTTGAAGGGCATCTTGGCTCCTTCCACAGCTTGGCTATTGTGGACATTGGTGCTGTAAACATTGGGGGTATGTATGGCCCTTCTTTTCACTACATCTGTATCTTTGGGGTAAATACCCAGTAGTGAAATTGCTAGGTCATGGAGTAGCTCTGTTTTTAATTTTTTGAGGGATCTCCACACTGTTATCCAAAGTGGCTGTGCCGAGTTGCATTCCCACCAATAATGTAAGAGGGTTCCTCTTTCTCCACATCCTCTCCAACATTTGTTGTTTCTTGCCTTGTTAATTTTTGCCATTCTAAGTGGTGTAAGATGGTATCTTAATGTGGTTTTGATTTGAATTTCCCTCATGGCTAGTGATGATGAACATTTTTTCATGTGCCTGCTAGCCATTTGTATGTCTTCATTGGAGAAGTGTCTGCTTATATCTTCTGCCATTTTTTGACTTGATTATTTATTTTCTGGGTGTTGAGTTTGAAGAGTTCTTTATAGATCTTGGATATCAGCCCTTTGTCTATAGTGTCATTTGCTACATTTGATATCTTCTGTTCCATGAGTTGGCTCTTTGTTTTGTAGACTGTTTCCTTTGCCATGCAGAAGCTTTTAATCTTGACAATGTCCCAAAAGTTCACTTTTACTTTTGTTTCCCTTGCCTTTGGAGATGCATCTTGAAAAAAGTTGCTGTGGCCAAATGTCAAAAAGGTTACTGCCTATGTTCTCCTCTCAGATTTTGATGGATTCCTGTCTCACATTGAGGTTTTCATCCATTTTGAGTTTATCTTAGTGTATGGTATAAGAAAATGGTCAAGATTCATTCTTCTATACATAGCTGTCCAATTTTCCCAGCACCATTTATTGAAGAGACTGTCTTTTTTCCACTGGATATTTTTTCCTGCTTTGTTGAAGATTATTTGACCATAGAGTTGAGGGTCCATATCTGGGCCTCAGTCTATGTGTCTGTTTTTGTGCCAGTACTATACTGTCTTGGTGATCACAGCTTTGTAATAAAGCTTGAAATCAGGCAACTTGATGTCCCCAGCTTTGTTTTTCTTTTTCAGCATTTCCTTGAGGAGCCAGGGTCTTTTCTGGACAAGGAACCAGCTTCTAGTTTCATTGGTCTGTTCTACTCTTCTTTTGGTTTCTGTTTCCGTGATTTGTGCTCTAATCTTTATTATTTCTCTTCTGCTGCTTTGTTTTGGCTTTATTTGCTGTTCTCTTTCTAGATCCTTTAGGTATAAGTTTAACTTGTGTAGTTGAGACTCTTGTGTATTTTTCTCTTTTGAGAAAGACTTGTACTGCTATGTAGTTCCCATGTTTGGTGCATCCAAAAGGTTTTGAATAGTTGTGTTTTCATTTTTGTTTGTTTCCATGAATTTTTAAAATTTGTCTTTAATTTATGGGTAACCCATTCATTCTTTAGTAGTATTCATTCTTTAGTAGTATGCTCTTTAACCTCTATGTGTCCAAATTTCCTCTCGTGATTATGTTCAAGTTTCAAAGCATTGTGGTCTAAACATATTCAGAGAACAGTCCCAATCTTTTGGTGCTGGTTGAAACCTGATATGTAACCCAGGATGTAATCTATTCTGGAGTACGTTCCATGTGCACTCCAGAAGAATGTGTATTCTGTTGCTTTAGGATGGAATGCTCTGTATATATCTGTGAAGTCTGTCTGGTCCAGTGTGTCATTTAAATCCCTTGTTTCCTTGTTGATCTTCTGCTTAGATTATCTGTCCATTCCTGTAAGTGGGATATTAAAATCCCCTACCATTATTGTAATATTATCAATATTTCTTTAATTTTGCTATTAATTGGTTTATATGATTGCCTGCTCCCAAGTTAAGAGCATACATATTTATAATTGTTAGTTCTTCTTGTTGGATAGAGCCTTTAAGTATGGCATAGTGTTCTTCTTCATCCTTTACTACTGTCTTTGTTTTAAAATGTAATTTGTCTGATAATGAGGATTGCTAACCCAGCTTTCTTTTGATGTCCATTAGCATGATAAATGATTCTCCACCCCCTCACTTTCACAGACACATCTGGAGGTGTCTTTAGGTCCAAAACGAGTCTCTCATAGACAGTATATGGATGGATCTTGCTTTTTTTAATACCCTGTGTCTTTTGATTGGAGTGTTTAGCCCATTTACATTCATGGTAACTATCGGCAGATATTAATTTAATGCCATTGTATTACCTGGAAATCCTGTTTCTGTATATTGTTGCTGTTTCTTTCTGATCTGTGTTACTTTTAGGCCCTCTCTTCGCTTACAAGATCCCCTTTAATATTTATTGTAAGGCTGGTATAGTGATCACAATTTCTTTTAGTTTCTATTTGTCCTGGAAACTCTTTATTTCTCCTTCCAATGACAGTTTGCTGGATAAAATATTCTTGGCTACATGTTTTTCTCATTTAATACCCTGAATGTATCATGCTAGCCTTTTCTGGCCTGCCTGGTCTCTCTGGATAGGTACAATGGCAGTCTAATGTTCCTACCCTTGTACTTTAAGCACCTTTGGTCTTGAGCCACTTTCAGCATTTTTTTTCTTGATTTTTGAAGCTTACAAGTTGCACTATTAAGTGTCAGGGTGTTGATCTATTTTTATTGATTTTGAGGGGGCTCTCTGTGCCCCCTGAAATTGAATGCCCATTTACTTTCCCAGATTAGGAAAGTTCGTAGCTATGATTTCCTAAAATATACTTTCTGTCCTCTCTCTCTTTTTCCTCTCAGACCCCAATAATTGTGATATTTTTTCACTTCATCTTATTTCTGATTTCTCGAAGCCTCCCCTCATGGTCCATTAGTTGTTTCCTCTTTTTTCCTCAGCTTCCTCCCTTTCCATCATCTTGTCTTCTAAGTCACTGATTCTCTCTTCTGTTTCATTTACCCTAGCTTAGATTATTCATTTTAGACTATATCTCAGTTAAAGCATTTTTACTTTTGGCCTGATTAGATTTTATTTCTTCACTAAGAGATTTTCTAGTGTCTTTTATGATTTTTTTTACCCCAGCTGGTTCTGACATTTTACTTATAGCCATATCGATTAGATCTATAGAAGAGAATATTACTTCTGGTTGTTTCTTTTCTATGAATTTCTCCTTATAGTCATTTTGTAGAGAAGAATAGATGAGCAAGAGGACAAAATAAAAAATATCAACCATGAGCCCAGTGAAATATACACTAGACAAATCTGAAGAGGTCAGAACCCCCCCCCCAAAAAAAGGGGGGTTGTGGAATAAAGAGGGAATATAATCTCACAGATGGACAAAACAGGGTGATCCACTTGGTCCTCAGTCGATTTTGATTTTTTTTTGTTAGAAGACACTAAATACTGAAATTGTAAAGAAAGAAAAACTTACATATATACAAAAATAAAATTGAATACATTGAAAGGAAGTGAAAAAGGAAAAAATATGTATATGATGTAACTGTAAAAATGAAAAGTAAAAAAGACTTAAAAACAAAGAGTTGATAAAATAAGAAACTAGTTGAAAAGAAAGAAAAAAAGAAAAGAGGAAAGAAAATTTGAAACTGAAAGACCAAAGACTCATGAGAAAAAAACCTTAAATTCAACCTAGTGTTTTTCCCTAGTGCATGAGTTTTTCAGTTTGTGATCCATTAAGTTGGCATTTGCCTGATGTTCCTGCTGATCTTCTGGCAAAGGGGCATGTTGCACTGATTCTCAGATGTCTTTGCCTGGGTGGAGTTGCACTATCCCTTTCCAGGGGGCCAGGCTCAGTGTAAGCTGCTTCGGGTTGCTCTAAGTGTCTCTTGTTCCATGAAGGCTTTTCACATCACTTGCAAAAAGTGGTCATTTTTCTATTTGTAGAATTGTAGCAATTCTTTTCATAGACCCAGGTTGAATCAACAGGCTTTCAGAATGATCTGATAGATAACTAGCTGGATTCAAGGGACCAGATGAAATGTGGGTCCCCTACTCTTCCGCCATCTTCCATCCTGTGTAATTTTCTTAAATTTTTTTTTTCTTAGTGATGACACACAATGTCATATTAGTTTCAGGTGTACAAGATAGTATTTCAACTCATTTATACATTATGTTATTCCCACCATAGGTGATTTAATCTCTACCTTGTACCACAGGAAACAGACATTGTGGATGAGCTATCCATAAAGTAATTATCCCAATGCCTTTCTCCTGCACTAGGATATTTGTTTGCCAGGCTCCCCCAGTTGGGTTTTACTCAGTGAATCATAAGTGAGATTTGCCGCTTTCTGGGTACATGTTTCTTGCTGAATAAAAAGAGTAAATCTGAAGAGGAGTCCTTTACCTACAGTCCTTTTATTTTCTTCTTCCCTATGGTGGATGTGATCTTAAAGGTTTGAAAACATTTAAGAATGAAAAGCATGTATACTGCTTTATACTGTAAAGCAGAAAGGCAGAGGGCTGAATCTTTGACCTTATTGATGAGCTGTACCAAGTCCAGAAACATCTACTTCCAGAGTTCCCATTATGTGAGATAAATCAAAGTGTTGTGTTATAAACTATTCTTATTTGTGTCTCCATTTATCACAAGCTAAGGAATGAAATAATTCCTGATATACTCATGCTACAACATATTATTTATATTCCTTCCTTGGAATATCTTTGGAAAAAATCTTCTATTTACTTGATTGGTATATTTAGTTACTATAAAAATAAGTAAGAATTTTGTTGTTGCACAGGTACATTAATACTTGAATAGTTTTGATATTGCTACATGTATGTATTTATGCCAGACTAGTGGTGATGAGAGAGTATCTAATTGTGGATTTAATTTGCAATTCCCTGATTACTAATGACATGAAACCTCCTTTCATATGAGTGTTGGTCACTGTGGCTCTTTTCCAGTGAATTGCCCTTCATGGTCTTTGCTCATTTTTTATTTACTTGCCACTTTGTTCTCATAAATTTCTTTGTATTCTTTATAGCTTATGGATACATAAGTCAAAGTTGTGAATATTTTGCTCTTAAAATGTCCTTGGTTTTTTGTACCTTATCAAAAAAAATTCCTTCCCCATTAGAACATGATTAAAGTATTCTCCAGTTTTTATTTTTTTATTTCCTTTTAGTTTTACCTCTTTAATTCACATTGAATTAATATTTGTATGTGCTGGGAAGTGGTGGTCTAATTTTAGTTTATGTTGACAATGTAGATAGCATTTTCTTACTAGTAATAGGGGCCATTTTCTGCTATATTTTTATAGTTCTTAAGAAATACATATAGATGAAATTGTTTTATGTGTCAAGTTTAATTTTTAATCTAGCTGCCTCACTGAGTTGTTTTATATTTTGTAATATTGACCTATTTCCTATGATTCTCTTTGCATAAAATAATATTTGTTTCTTTTTTTCATTCTTTGCAAAATTTCTTAATTTTTATTTTGTATTCTTGTCTTACTTATATGGTTAGATGTCTAAACATTGTTGAAAATTAATGACTTTGTTTTTTAAATACTGCTGCAAAATATTTGATAGAACACTGCCTCTATGGAGAGGTAGGAGTCTGTGTCTCTTCCCCTTAAACTTAGATGACATGTGCGACTTTTTTTGTTTTTTAGCAGCAGTGTATAACAGAAATGATACTGTATGATTTCTAGGCTATACTCTAAGAGACCATCAGCTTTTGACTTGTTCATTGGAAGACTGGTTTTCCTCATCTGTTAATATAACAAATTTTAGTGCCATAAAGCCATCATGCTATGAGGAATCCCATGCCACATGGAGTAGCTTTGTATTGGCACTCCAAATGACAGTCTCAAGTGAGCCCAGACTAGTTACCAAATATGTGAATGAAGAAGCCACAGGTGATTTTAGCTCCCAGAAATTTGAGTTTCCTCAAAGAGGTCCATACATAATAAAGCAGAGAATATCATCCCTCTTATGTCTGCTCCTAATTTCTAAATTACAGATCATGTGCATAATAAATAGTTCATATCATCAATTATTGAGAGTGGTTTGTTATGTAACAATAGATAACTAGATCTGGAAAATATCTTTTCCTTATTCTTGACTTTAATGAAAATACCATGAAAATGCTAATGTTAAATACAATATTTGGAACAGATTTTTATTTTGGTCATTTTCTGGTTAAGGGCATGCCTTTTTCTTATCTTTTCTATCTTCTTGGGAGTCTCCGGTGTTTCTTAGTTTGGGGTTTCTTACCTCATCTTGAAACCAGCATCATTGCATCTGAAATCTCTCTCACTGACACTCTTAAACCTCTCTTTCTCTTAGAAAGACCCTTATCATTACATTAGACCCACCTAGATAATCCAGGATAATCTCTCCTTAACCTAATGGCATTTGCAAAGTCCCTTTTGCAATGTAAAGTAACATATTCACAAATTTGGGGGAATTGAACATTGACTTCCTTGATACAGAGGAGGAATTCTTTTGGCTACCACACCTTTGAGTTTGCAATTGAGATAAAGATTAACTTTGCCTTTGATTCCCACAGTGACAGTCCCCAGCTGTCCAATTGGATCTGCCCTTGTTGAAGTCTTGAACAGAAGATAGCCTTAAGGTGACTGGAATCAAATCACAGCATAGGCAGCTTGTGTAAAACGTATAGTTAGGATGAGGCAAATGTTTCCTATAAGACTTCAAGGCTGCAAATTTAGACAGTGATGAGGTTTGAAGAAACTTGGTCTGAGAAATACAATCCTGGAGCAAATACGAATTGTTCTGTAGGACACTCAGACATCTTTATCATAAGCAGCTCAGCTTTTCTCCACGTGGCCATCCTTTATAACACTGCAGGTAGGTCTTACCTGTATGTTGTATTCTGTCATTCTTCTTATCAAGTGAGTTGGATAGATAGAGGTTATGGTTACCTCATAACCAGTAAGATTTTATTATTTTAGAAGTTTTAGTTTAGAAATCTTATTGATTGGCTTATATTGGCAAAAGGTCTTTTATGGACCTTACTCACCCAGAAGTCCCAGATTCTTTAAAAATGAATTGTTACTGCCTTCAGGGAAATCTAGTATTTAGATAACACATGGGAGCCAGTGAAGTCTCTAAGCACACTAATATTAGCCACCTTCCTTGGCATGCTGGTCAAGGACAAAAAAGGTGAAAATGTATGGCTATGGCAAAAATGAATTAACAATCAGGAAAATCATTTCAAAATGTCCCCTCACTGTCATCAGTGTATTCATTACACATAAATTTCTACTTTATAATTATTATATATTATCAATAATATATTATTATATCATGTATTATATATGATCAGTATATTACTAATGTTATATATAATATATAATTAATCATATGAATAATATAACATTACTAATAGTATATTATATAGTATATATTAATTATATACAAACAATATGTTATTAATGTTATTATGGATTAATATAAATCTGCTGATGAGAATGTGGAGAAAAGGGAACCCTCGTGCACTGTTTGTGAGAATGTAGATTGGTGCAGCCATTATGGAAACCATTTGGGAGTTCCTCAAAAAATTTAAAATAAAGCTACCATATTGTCCATATCATCCAGCAATCCCACTTCTGCACATATATCTGAAGAAAATGAAATCACAATCTAGAAGAAATAGCTGCACTGCCATCTTCATTGCATTATTATTCACATAGCTAAGACGTGGAAACAACCTAAGTGTCTCTTGGCAAGTTAGTGAACAAAAATAATGTGGTAGATACGTACGATAGAATACTACTTATATCTAAAAAGATGAAATCCTCCCATTTAGGACACTACAGATGGACCTTGAAGGTCTTGTGCTAAGTGAAATAAGTCAGACAAGAATGACAAGGATGATCTTATTTATATGTGCAATGTAAAAAACAAAAAACAAACAAACAAAACCCAACAACAAAAGAAATGAAAAAGCCAAACTCATGGAAACAGAGAATGGAATGGTAGTTTCCAGAGCCTGGGAGTGGGGTGTGAGAGGAGTGGGGAAATGTTCATTAAAAGTATAAACATCCAGGCATAAAATGAGTAAGTTCTGGGGATCTCATATTTACCATGATGACTCTGGTTAACAATACTATGCTTTATACTTGAAAGTAGACAAGGGAATAGATCTTGAATGTTCTCACCCCACCAAAACATTTTATTCATGGGAGGTGATGGATGTATTAAGTTTTTTTATTTCTTAAATATTTTATTTATTTATTTGTCAGAGAGAGGGAGAAAGAGAGAGCGAGCACAGGCAGACAGAGTGGCAGGCAGAGGCAGAGGGAGAAGCAGGTTCCCTGCCGAGCAAGGAGCCCGATGTGGGACTCGATCCCAGGATGCCAGGATCACGGCCTGAGCCGAAGGCAGCTGCTTAACCAACTGAGCCACCCAGGCATCCCGATGTATTAAGTTTTTGAGATAATCACTTAACTATGCATATGTATCTCAAATCATCATGTTGTATGCCTTAAATTTACAAATATTATAGGTCAGTTATGTCTCAACAAAGCTGGAAAAAGTGAAATGAAGATTATATTGTCTCTATTGGATCCTGTTTCCTTTGTGTTGAACTTATTGAATACAACTAAATGCCACATTGCAAAGACATAATGAATACTTTGGCCAATTATGATAACAAGACATCAATATGGCAGATTGTATTGATAACACATGGGAGAAGAATTAGACACTATATCACAGATTGAAATCCTTAAATCCATGTCATTGTTCAAAGAAAACTGAAGGTATAATGGAAAGAGAAAACTTTTCAGGAGGAGAAGCTGATTACTATTACTTGATTGATTTACTTGGTAAATAATGTTCTTATTTTTTCTCATCAAATATTAAGAAGTCACTTGATTATGGTTTAATGAGATGTTCATTAGAAACCTGGACACATGAGGGGCACCTGAGTGGCTTGGTTGGGTGGCTGCCTTCAGCTGGGGTCATGAATCCGGGGTCCTGCAATGGAGCCCTGCATTAGACTTCCTGCTCGGCAGAAAGCCTGCTTCTCCCTCTCCCTCTGCCTGCTCTTCTGCCTAATTGTGCTCTCTATCTCTCTGTCATATAAATAAAATTTTTTTTAAAAAGAGAAAGAAAAGAAACTGGAAACATGATATTTTTCCTTGAGACTTTGACATTAGCAAAGGCTCTTACACACACAGAGTTCATTTATCATCTGTCTTGTTCTCAGGTTTAAGTATGAATCACTATGGAATGGGCTTCAGCATGTGACTGGTCATGCTGCATACTAACTCAGAGCTTTTCATAGGGCAGACAGAGTTAATTTCAACAATGATTACTAGTTTATGTCATTGCATGGATTACTTGAAGAGTCTGGTGTATTGTCCTTTTAAAAGATCAAATACTTTACCTAAATCCAAACCACACCAATGGCCTGTTTTTAAATGTTATATACCATGCTACGTATAAATGCAACTTCATGTCAAAAGTGATTAACCTGAATTTTAAAATTCGTACTTAAGGCCAGAAATAAAGCACCGGTATAAAGTAGAATGTACTTTCAGATAGCTCATTTCTCTACAGGCATCTCATTTTGTTGGCTGTAATTATTCTATACTCATTGAAAGCCATTGTTGTTGTTTCTTTCCATACTTTTAAGGTGAGACTGCAAATCAGTCCTAGATATTTAGGATCAGATACTGCAAAAGCACATGCACATAAACACAATTCATGCAAAATAGCTAACCTCTGAATATGTTGTCTATTTCCTTTTCAGTCATGGTTATGGAACTCTGGCTTCTAAACTCACTACTGGACAGAGATTTTCCTTGTTTAAATAGAATATATTTGTATACTGCCTAATTTACTATATATATTTGCTACATATTGAAACACCAATATTGGCTGTTACATTATAAAAGGAATCTGAAGAGACATTGGAAAGTATAATCACACTTGACTTTTCAACAGCACGAAGGTTGGCACACCAATTCCCTGCACAGTTGAAAATCTGTTTATAATTTTGACTCTCCAAAATTTAACTACTGATAACAAGAAATCTTGCCAATAATATAAACAGTCAATTAATATATATTTTGTACTAGTATCATGTAAGCTAGAGAAAAAATGTTATTAAGAGATCATACGTTGATCTCTTAATGTATCATTACAGAACAGATAATACACTGATAATACTCTACCATATTTATTATACATTGATAGTACTGTACCATATTTATTAGAAAATAATCCTTGTGTAACTGGACCAACTCAGGAAAACTCATGTTGTTCAAGGGCCAAATATAGTAATATTTGTGACTATGGATATATGAAAATATGCAAAAACATTCTTCAAATAACTAATTCTTAAGATGCCAAGGGCATGGGCATAAATCATGCTTTTGGGAAATTTTTTCACGAGGATGAAAGAACAAATTATTCAGGTGTTTTGTCTTCTATTTACTTAAATGCAGATTTTTTCCAGTTTAAAGATGTGCTTCTATAAACAAGATGTCCCCAAACTGGTAATCTCTTCTAAATCTCTTATGAGACTTCAGACAAATAGATTTTTGTCCTTTTTCTGGAGATTTTTATTTTATATGTCTGGTCTAGGATATAGGAGTTCATATTTTTAATAAGCTTTCATTATTTCTGATTCACAGTCACATTTGGAAAGATTACTTTAGATTCCCTCTTTATCTCCCTCTAATACAAAAGTGTAAAGTGAACTTTCAGAAAGTGCTAGATTACAGTCAGTCTGTGGTCAGATTATTTTATAGCTGCTGTCTGTGACAGTATTCTGTATTGTTTATTTAAGATAAATCCTTATGCCAGATGTAACAGAGGGAAACTTTTCAATTTGTTGTGACACTTTGGGAACTTGCCTTGAATTCATGCCCGAACAGGATCATTAAATGTCCATATGGAGGCAGAACATAGGAGTGGCAATTTCTGATGAAATCTGTCATTTTTTTCCCTTCAGAGAAAGGCTTTAGATAATCTTGGTTTTTCAACATGTATTTATTGAAATTTAGAGAAAAGCAGTAAAAAGGATAAAAAATCTTCCCTTGATCACCAAAGTTGTAAGAGTTGGTAGCAGCAATCTGTTGCCTGAGTTATAAATGAATCTCAATATGCCCATTATAGAAAATAGATATTAGAGGATAATTACCTCCCAGTTTCCACCCCACCCCTAATATCAGAGATTTGGCTTGATTAGTAATACTACAGAGTATAAGATAATAGAAAATAACTGAAACAAAATAATTATATAATAATAATGATATTAATGATATTAACTAATAACAACAGTTATTACTACTATGCTACAGTTGACACTAAGTTACCTTGAACATTGATAGCATGAACAAAAATGAGATATTTTAGTGATTATATACTAGTTTATGATATTTAAATATGAGAAATGGGTGGACTGTTGTAAAGTGTTTATTATGTGCTGTTTTCTCAGTGATAGAATATGTATCCGTCAGAAATAGAGTCATTGGACCTACTACATGCTTGCTTCTTCTGTAAGATATTTTGAGAAATATTCTTTCTTCTTTATTTACTTATTTATTTATTTATTTGTTTGTTTGTTTATTTATTTATTTTATTTGACAGAGAGAGAGATCACAAGTAGGGAGAGAGATGGGCAGAGAGAGAGAGGGAGAAGCAGGCTCCCTGCTGAGCAAACAGCCAGATGTGGGGCTCGATCCCGGGACCCTGAGATCATGACCTGAGCTGGAGGCAGAGGCTTCACCCACCAAGCCACCCAGGCGCCCCGAGAAATATTCTTTCTGAGGAACCTATTTTAGGGTAATATAACCAACAATTGTTGCAGACAAAGTTGGCCTAAAGTTTTAAGGTATCTAGCAAATTAAGAGAGCTGTACTATCAAAGTCATCCATATACGTAGTTACCATAATCAACTAAAGTATTCATTATGTGTTTGCAATGTGGCATTTAGTTGTATAAAATAAGTTCAATACGAGGGAAACATATACATAGTTTTTTAAATGAGATCTGACCACACTTTGAGGTCATCTTGTTTCATATTAAAAGTTAATCAAGGTAAAAGAATTGGCAAATTTGAGGCCAGGATATTACCTAGTCATTCTGGGTTATTGTGTGAGATGTTTATTAAGATATTTCCAAGTTGATAGAACTAAAGAATCCTAATAACTCTCTCCATATATATATATA
>ML111453.1:0-10336 GCA_003697995.1 Taxidea taxus jeffersonii | reverse complement strand
CTCAGTTTGTTTTATGACATTAAGAGTCTCTTTTGGTTTGTCTCCCTCCCGATCCCATATTGTTTCATTTTTTCTTCTACCCCCTTAGCCCCCACCCCTATTGCATCTCCACTTCCTCATATCAGGGAGATCATATTATAGTAATCTTTCTCTGATTGACTTATTTCACTAAGCATAACACCCTCTACTTCCATCCAAGTTGTTGCAAATGGAAAGATTTCATTTCTTTTGATGGCTGCATAGTATTCCATTGTATATATATACCACTTCTTCTTTATCCATTCATCTGTTGATGGACATATAGGTTCTTTCCATAGTTTGGCTACTGTGGACATTGTTGCTATAAACATTCGGGTACACGTGCCCCTTCGGATCACTACGTTTGTATATTTAGGGTAAATACCCAGTAGTGCAATTGCTGGGTCATAAGGTAGCTCTATTTTCAACTTTTTTAGGAAGCCCCATGCTGTTTTCCAGAGTGGTTGCACCAGCTTGCATTCCCACCAACAGTGTAGGAGGGTTCCCCTTTCTCCACATCCTCGCCAGCATCTGTCATTTCCTGACTTGTTCATTTTAGCCATTCTGACTGGTATGAGGTGGTATCTCATTGTGGTTTTGATTTGTATTTCCCTGATGCCCAGTGATGTGGAGCACTTTTTCAGGTGTCTGTTGGCCATCTGGATGTCTTCTTGGCAGAAATGTCTGTTCATGTCCTCTGCCCATTTCTTCCTTGGATTATTTGTTCTTTGGGTGTTGAGTTTGCTAAGCTCTTTGTAGATTTTAGATACTAGCCCTTTATCTGATATGTCGTTTGCAAATATCTTCTCCCATTCTGTCAGTTGTCTTTTGGTTTTGTTGACTGTTTCCTTTGCTGTGCAAAAGCTTTTGATCTTGATGAAGTCCCAATAGTTCATTTTTTCCCTTGCTTCCCTTGCCTTTGGCGTTGTTCCTAGGAAGAAGTTGCTGCGGCTGAGGTCGAAGAGGTTGCTGCCTGTGTTCTTCTCAAGGATTTTGATGGATTCCTTTCTCACGTTAAGGTCCTTCATCCATTTTGAGTCTATTTTCGTGTGTGGTGTAAGGAAATGGTCCAATTTCATTTTTCTGCATGTGGCTGTCCAATTTTCCCAACACCATTTGTTGAAGAGGCTGTCTTTTTTCCATTGGATATTCTTTCCTGCTTTGTCGAAGATTAGTTGACCATAGAGTTGGGGGTCTATTTCTGGGCTCTCTATTCTGTTCCATTGATCTATGTGTCTGTTTTTGTGCCAGTACCGTACTGTCTTGATGATGACAGCTTTGTAATAGAGCTTGAAGTCTGGAATTGTGATGCCACCAGCTTTGGCTTTCTTTTTCAATATTCCTTTGGCTATTCGAGGTCTTTACTGGTTCCATATAAGTTTTAGGATTATTTGTTCCATTTCTTTGAAAAAATTTGAAAAAATGGGATTTTGATAGACATTGCATTAAATGTGTAGATAGCTTTAGGTAGCATAGACATTTTCACAATATTTATTCTTCCAATCCATGAGCATGGAACATTTTTCCATTTCTTTGTGTCTTCCTCAATTTCTTTCATGAGTACTTTATAATTTTCTGAGTATAGATTCTTTGCCTCTTTAGTTAGGTTTATTCATAGGTATCTTATGGTTTTGGGTGTAATTGTAAATGGGATTGACTCCTTAATTTCTCTTTCTTCTGTCTTGTTGTTGGTGTAAAGAAATGCAACTGATTTCTGTGCATTGATTTTATATCCTGACACTTTACTGAATTCCTGTACAAGCTCTAGCAGTTTTGGAGTGGAGCCATTTGGGTGTTCCACATATAGTATCATATCATCTGCAAAGAGTGATAATTTGACTACTTCTTTGCGGATTTGGTTGCCTTTATTTTCTTTTTGTTGTCTGATTGCTGAGGCTAGGACTTCTAGTACTATGTTGAATAGCAGTGGTGATAACGGACGTCCCTGCCGTGTTCCTGACCTTAGCGGAAAAGCTCTCAGTTTCTCTCCATTGAGAATGATACTTGCGGTGGGTTTTTCATAGATGGCTTTGATAATATTGAGGTATGTGCCCTCTATCCCTACACTCTAATTTTGATTAGGAAGGGATGTTGTACTTTGTCAAATGCTTTTTCAGCATCTATTGAGAGTATCATATGTTTCTTGTTTTTTCTTTTTTAATGTATTGTATCACATTCATTGATTTGCGGATGTTGAACCAACCTTGCTGCCCTGGAATAAATCCCACTTGGTCGTGGTGAATAATCCTTTTAATGTACTGTTGGATCCTATTGGCTAGATTTTGATGAGAATTTTCGCATCTGTGTTTATCAAGGATATTGGTCTGTAATTCTCTTTTTTGAAGGGATCCTTGTCTGGTTTGAGGATCAAGGTGATGCTGGCCTCATAAAACGAGTTTGGAAGTTTTCCTTCCATTTCTATTTTTTAGAACAGTTTCAGGAGAATAGGAATTAATTCTTCTTTAAATGTTTGGTAGAATTCCCCTGGGAAGCCATCTGGCCCTGGGCTTTTGTTTGTTTGGAGATTTTTGATGACTGTTTCAATCTCCTTACTGGTTATGGGCCTATTCAGGTTTTCTATTTCTTCCTGGTTCAGTTTTGGCAGTTTATATGTCTCTAGGAAAGCATCCATTTCTTCCAGATTGTGAAATTTGTTGGCATAGTGTTGCTCATAATATGTTCTTATGATTGTTTGTATTTCTTTGGTGTTGGTTGTGATCTCTCCTCTTTCATTCATGATTTTATTTATTTGGGTCCTTTCTCTTTTCTTTTGGATAAGTCTGGCCAGGGGTTTATCAATCTTATTAATTCTTTCAAAAAACCAGCTCCTAGTTTCGTTGATTTGTTCTATTGTTTTTTTGGTTTCTATTTCATTGATTTCTGATTTGATCTTCATGATTTCTCTTCTCCTGCTGGGTTTAGGCTTTCTTTGTTGTTCTTTCTCAAGCTCCTTTAGGTGTAGGGTTAGGTTGTGTATTTGAGACCTTTCCTGTTTCTTGAGAAAGGTTTGTATCGCTATATATTTTCCTCTCAGGACTGCCTTTGTTGTGTCCCACAGATTTTGGACCGTTGTGTTTTCATTATCATTTGTTTCCATGTTTTTTTTCAATTCTTCTTTAATTTCCTAGTTGACCCATTCATTCTTTAGAAGGATGCTGTTGAGTCTCCATGTATTTGTGCTCTTTCCAAATTTCCTCTTGTGATTGAGTTCTAGCTTCAGGGCATTGTGGTCTGAAAATATGCAGGGAATGATCCCAATCTTTTGATACCATTTGAGACCTGATTTATGACCCAGGATGGGATCTATTCTGGAGAATGTTCCATGGGCACTAGAGAAGAATGTGTATTCTGTTGCTTTGGGATGGAATGTTCTGAATATATCTGTGATGTCCATCTGGTCCAGTGTGTCATTTAAGACCTTTATTTCCTTGTTGATCTTTTGCTTGGATGATCTGTCCATTTCAGTGAGGGGCATGTTAAAGTCCCCTACCATTATTGTATTCTTGTCAATGTGTTTCTTTGATTTTGTTATTAATTGGTTTATATAGTTGGCTGCTCCCAAGTTAGGGGCATAGATATTTAAAATTGTTAGATCTTCTTCTTGGACAGACCCTTTGAGTATGATATAGTGTCCTTCCTCATCTCTTATTATAGTCTTTGGCTTAAAATCTAATTGATCTGATATAAGGATTGCCACCCCAGCTTTCTTCTGATGTCCATTAGCATGGTAAATTTTTTCAACCCCTTCGCTTTCAATCTGGAGGTGTCTTCAGGTCTAAAATGAGTTTCTTGTAGGCAGCATATTGATGGGTTTTGTTTTTTAATCCATTCTGAAACCCTGTGTCTTTTGATTGGGGCATTTAGCCCATTTATGTTCAGGGTAACTATTGAGAGATATGAATTTAGTGCCATTGTATTGCCTGTAAGGTGATTGTTACTGTGTATTGTCTCTGTTCCTTCCTGATAATACTTTTAGGGTCTCTCTTTGCTTAGAGGACCCCTTTCAATATTTCCTGTAGAGCTGGTTTGGTGTTTACAAATTCTTTCAGTTTTTGTTTGTCCTGGAAGCTTTTTATCTCTCCTATTTTCAGTGATAACCTAGCTGGATAAAGTATTCTTGGCTGCATGTTTTTCTTGTTTAGTGCTCTGAATATATCATGCCAGTTCTTTCTGGCCTGCCAGGTCTCTGTGGATAAGTCTGCTGCCAATCTGATATTTTGACCTTTGTATGTTACAGACTTTTTGTCCAGTGCTGTTTTCAGGATTTTCTCTTTGTCGCTAGGACTTGTAAATTTTGCTATTAGATGATGGAATGTGGACCTATTCCTATTGATTTTGAGGGGGATTCTCTGCACCTCCTTGATTTTGATGCTTGTTCCCTTTGCTATATTAGGGAAATTCTCTATGATAATTCTCTCCAGTATACCTTCTGCTCCTCTCTCTCTCTTTCTTCTTCTTCTGGAATCCCAATTATTCTAATGTTGTTTCATCTTATGGTATCACTTATCTCTCGAATTCTCCCCTGGTGGTCCCATAGTTGTTTGTCTCTCTTTTGCTCAGCTTCTTTATTCTCTGTCATTTGGTCTTCTATATCACTAATTCTTTCTTCTGTCTCATTTATCCTAGCAGTAAGAGCCTCCATTTTTGATTGCTCCTCATTAATAGCTTTTTTGATTTCAACTTGGTTAGATTTTAGTTCTTTTATTTCTCCAGAAAGGGCTTTTATTTCTCTGGACAGGTTTTCTCTAATATCTTCCATGCCTTTATCAAGTCTGGCTAGAACCTTGAGAGTTGTCGTCCTGAATTCTAGATCTGACATATTACCAAAGTCTGTATTGATTAGGTCCCTAGCCTTCGGTACTGCCTCCTGTTCTTTTTTTTTGTGGTGAGTTTTTCCACCTTGTCATTTTGTCCAGATAAGAATATATGAGGAAGCAAATGTAATACTAAAGGGGTGGCAAAGACCCCAGGAAGATGTGCTTTAGCCAAATCAGAAGAGACCCCAAATCGTGGGAGAGGGGGAGAGGGTAAAAAGAAGTTCAGAAAAGAGAAAAAAAAATAAAAAAAAAACAGAACACAAATAAAGAAAAAAATATTAAAAAAGAAAAAAAAATATATGTATTAGACTGGTGACTAGAACAGGGTCGCCCACTTAATTTTGGGAGTATTTTGGTCTCTTAGAAGAAACTACCTCCCAAAATTTTAAAGAATGAAAAACATATATAAGGGTAAACACAATGAAGGGATGAAATATGACTATAAAGATGAAAAAAAAATTTTTTTTCCTAACAAAGGAGTTGATAAGTTAAGTTGGTAGGGAGAATAAAAAAAAAAAAAAAAAGTGGAGAGAACTTCCTTGGGCCGGAGACTAGATCCAGCCCGGTACTAGATTTGGGGTGTATTTTGATCTATTAGAAGCAGTTGTACCCCAAATGTTTTAGAAGAAAAAAATCCCTATGTGTATACAAAGAATAAAGTTAGATACAGTAAAGAATAAAATATGACTATAATAATAAAGGTTCAAAAAAGATTTTTTTAAGAAAGTTATTAAGATAAACTAGTTAAAAAACGTTAAAAGAGGAAAGGGTAAAAGTTAAAAAAAATTATCAGAAGAGAAAAAAAAATTAAAAATTTAATTAACTTTGCAAGACTAAAGATTCATAGGGAGAAAGCCAAGAATTCCATGCTTTGCTTTCTCCTCCTCTGGAATTCCACTGTTCTCCTTGTTAAGTGAACTTGGTCTTGGCTGTATTTCTTGTTGATCTTCTGGGGGAGGGGCCTGTTGTAGTGATTTTCAAGTGTCTCTGCCCCAGGCGGAATTGCACCGCTCTTACCAGGGGCCGGCTAAGTATTCCTCTCAGGTTCACTTTTGGGGGCTTTCAGTAGAATTCTGGAGGATGGGAATGAAAACGGCGGCCTCCCAATCTTCGGCTCAGAGGAGCCGAGAGCTCAGGGCCCTAGTCTTCAGTGCGCCTTCAGAGAAAAGTGCTTAATCACTCCAGTCTCCCCAGCTTTCAGCCGTGCTTGGAGGAAATCACGCTCAGTCACTCCCGTCTCACTGGCCTCTGGCTGCGCTCCAAGCTCCCCCAGCCTGTGACCAAGCATCTCTGTCTCTGGCACACAGCACCACCTGGAGTCTCCGAACCCCGTAGATCCCTGGGCTTTCCTAGGTTGGAGTCTCCCTGGTTCTTGTGGGGACCCCACGCACAGATCACAGGCCTGTGTCACAGATTACGGTTCTAGGTAACCCCGAGTTGAGAGTTCACTCCTCTTCTCTGTCTCTGCAGCCAGTTTCCCCGCTCTAATAACTGTGAGCTCTGTGACACTCAGGCACCCCCGATCCTTCTGTGACCTTGCGGGACCTGAGTCCCTGCTGTCCCTGCAAGGTCTTCACCCCAGGTTAGCCTCTGGAGCGAATACCTCTGTGGAGCAGACTTTTAAAAGTCCTGATTTTGTGCTCTGTTGTTCCGCAGCTTGCCGGGTGCTGGCCCCTCCCTCCAGGGTCTATCCTCCCATCATGTTGGATTTACTTCTCCACTGGTCCTACCTTTTACAAAATGGTCGATGTTCTGTTTCTAGAATTGTTGCTCTCCTTTCTTTGATCTCCTGTTGGATTCGTAGGTGTTTGGAATGGTTTGATAGGCTATCTAGCTGATCTCCTGCTGTCTGATGTCATCTCAGCCTGCTACTTCTCAGCCATCTTGACTCCTCCTCCTCCCCCTCTGTAGACATATTTAATGTTAAGGAATCCAAGGAAGATCTACAATATTCAAAATGTTTATAATGGTAAATGTTTAAATACTGGGCTTCTAATTGGAAAAATAGCTGTGATTTTTAGCATTTGCCAGGTTGAGTGGTCTAAATACACCAGTAGTAGCTGATGCTAATTTAACGAGATTATGGCCGTTGAACTTGAAGTTAGAAAGAGATACCAGATTGGCTCCCCAGCAGGCGTGAGCTGGACATCCTGTCATTTAAGCTGCCCAGATTCGACAGAAAGTAATTCTTTTTTTTTTTTAAGATTTTATTTATTTATTTGACAGACAGAGATCACAAGTAGGCAGAGGCAGGCAGAGAGAGGGGAAAGCAGGCTCCTCGTTGAGCAGAGAGCCCAATGCAGGACTTGATCCAGGACCCTGAGTTCATGGCCCAAGCCGAAGGCAGAGGCTTTAACCCACTGAGCCACCCAGGCACCCCAGAAAGTAATTCTTTTATATACATCATCCTATAGGGAGCATGTTTGTTTGTTTAACACTTATGTGTAAACAGTGTACTCTAAAATGATCCTCAATTATCCTCACATCACAGTGTTTACACCCTTGTATAATCCTCTCCCCTCTGAGTGTGGCTAAAAGCTGTGATTCGCTTTTAACCAATAGGATATTCCAAAAGTGTGCCACATCCACAATCATGCTGTGTAATATTATAATGCCCATTTGCAGATTTCTCCCTTACTGGATTAGGTAAAGCAGACAGCTGTGTTAAGAAGTCCACCAGTCAAAGAACTGAAACAAACCTTGGTCCTTAGCCCCACTGGCCACAGAGAAGTGGATTCTGCCAAGAACTATGTGAGATTTGAAGCAGAACCTTCCCCAATCAAACCTTGACATGAGGCTACAAACCAAAAGGGCACCTTGATGGTCACCTTGGTGAGAACCTAACTGAGCTATGCCTAGAATTCTGATCCATAAAAACTGTAAGATAATAAATGCATAATTTTAATATTATTACCATTATTATATTTTAATTTTAACCCACTGTATTTGTAGTATTATCACACAAAAATAAGTAATACAGCTCACATGGTAGTTACGCTGTGCCAGACCCTATTCCAAGAGCCCTAAGAAATTTTGATTCATTTAATCTCCATGACAGCCCTTAATTAGCCTCATTTTATAATTAAGAAAATGGGAGCACACAGTCATTCAACAACTTGTCTGATTTCACTGCACAAATAAGGAGACGAGGTAGGATTCAGATCTAAGCCGTTGGGCTTTTGGATACATGTCTTTAGTCTCTAAAATGCCTGTCCTGCCACGTCCCTGTGCCAATCTAAATGAACCCGTTAGCCCCATCTAATGTCTCCAATGAGGATATATAACAATAGGCTTCTGAGAAAGCATAATACCTTGCTTTGTAATGGAATGGAACAACCAAAGGCTTTATGTCATTTTGTTTGAATTCCACTGATGTATTTTCTCACAAACACTTGCCAGGACTTTTTATGCCAAGAGACAGGGGGCCTTGGTAAGTTACACAAGAAAGAGTCTGATTGTAGCCTGTCTACAGTCTGTGTGCGGTTAGAGAAGAACCTTCTGCCAGAAGACAGAGCAGGCACAGCGTCTGTTTCAGCCAATGTAATGTAATCATTGCACCAGCTTTGCTCTCATAGCCCATCATTTCAATCTCCCAGATAGACTAAACAACCCTGATATTTACCTGATGCTCAAATAGATTGAAGGGAAACTCATAACGTCGTCTAAAATATTCTTTTCATCAATGGAGTTAAGCAAGTGATGATCATTTATAAAATAAATGCCAGTGTTGCCATACCATTTTCTTATACCGTAATATTGGATATCAGTTGTGAGTAACTGTACTGTGATACTTAACAGTTCCCAATTCTGGATGACAGATGGGAGACTACATATAATGCAAAAATTCTAGTTGATTTTTTTTTCATTTTTATTTTATTTTTTTCAAGATCTCATTTATTTATTCAACAGAGAAAGAGAGCACAAGCAAGGCAGGGGCAGCAGAGGGAGAGGGAGAAGCAGGCTCCCCACTGAGTAGGGAGCCCATTGCTGAGCTTGATCCTAAAACCCTAAGATCATGACCTGAACTGAAGGCAGATGCTTAATTGACTGAGCCTCCCAGGTGCCCCTCTGGTTTACTCTTTAAATCCCATCAGATGCTCATCTCTACAAAGTAAGTGTCAATCCTGTCATTACTCTACCATTCAAATTGTCCATATTTTTAAAATCATTTAACAAATGCTTACTATAATGAAATCACGGAAGTGTGATGGACTTGTTTACAGCGACCCCATAACATGCTCTAAAGGTCCATTCTTCCCTTACTACTCAGGGTGCTTTAGCCATCGAACAATTTTATAAGCCCTGAGTGAATGTTACTATTACAAAGTTTTCCGCACCTCTCCTGAGTGTTACCTTGCTCCTGACAATGCTGTACTACCTTACTTGTCCTCCTCTACCCCTTTACTTCTCAAATCCATGTCTATTATGACAGTTTTAAATTTTATGATATGTTTCTTTGTATCATCCACCAGATTTTGAGTTCCAGTGTCATAATCATTTTTTTTTTTAAATTCTCAGGATATAACTTAGCAGGTTGTCAATGAAGTATTTGTTCATTGTAGGAGTGAATGAATACAGTAGTGGTCCATATCCTCATAGAAAATATATACTCATGTGTGTCAAATGTTCAGGCTAGTGATCAGTTTAAAAGTATCAAATAAGACACAAGTGAAATGCAGTTGCCCTTGCACTTGCCACAAGAGGGTGGTACTGTTTACCTGGGGTGTTAAAATTGAGGCAGAGAAATGGAATCATCAAGTTTTTTCAACTTTAGAATTCATAAAAAATATTTTAGATACTTCTAGCTCTTCTAACTCAATGATAAAAACATGAAAAATTGGAAAAATGGTACAGTCCCCATGGTATATCAGAAAGAGTTTTATTTTGTATGAGTTTATGTCTACCTGAGGGATTTTCCTTTTCTTCCTTTGTTACTTTTTGGAAATCTTTTTAGGAGGCACTAGGAAGAAGAGAGAAAGAAAGAACAGAGAGATGGTACTATGTAATCTATTTATGCAAATAAATCTAGTTTCCATAACACTGGATTTTCTATCCATCTAAGGACATATGTTACTAATTAACTCAAGGGTTATGAGCAAATTGTATTTAGTTCAAAATTTTCTACACACAATCTGTCTGTCAGCCAGTATTAACCAAGATTACCATCTCATTTATAGAAAAAATATCAAAGCTCCAATTGCATTAAATCTTTTGGTTTTGATGTACCTATTTTCACGGCCATGAAAAGAGACAAATTCCAAGATATTTTCACAAACAATACACATTTCTTTACACTCAGAAGCCTTGAGCAGATCTTTCCAGCTGATGACTTTATTCCTCCCCCCCAATTAAATGCACATTCTACTGAGAGAGTTACGATTGCAAACTGTTGATCTTATTGTTGATTCAAAACACTTTCCTTCTTTTCTCAAACCCAAATGCCAGTCGAGAGATGGAGCTGTGGTATTGCAGGAGTGATGGGTATTATTGCCTTTCTTTTT
>ML111452.1:11974-29526 GCA_003697995.1 Taxidea taxus jeffersonii | reverse complement strand
CTTCCGACGCCAGTGGCAAGCCCCAGCTGCTCTCCTGTACTTCCGCCAGATCAGCTATCAGTCGGACTCCCACAAGCCCCCCTCTGGCTTTCATCATTTGCTAGAACAACTCCCAGAACTCAGGACAACTCTTTCATTTACTAATGTATTATACAATAAAGGACATGATAACAGGCCTGTTCAAACAGATGACGGGGTGCATAGGGTGAGGTCTTGAAGGGTCCTGACTGTATCCACTCCTGCTCCTCAACCTTGTGGAACTGGGGTGCTCCAGCCTCTGGCATGGGACGTGTCCCCACCCCAGTAGCTCTCCGAACCTGTACTTCAGGGACTTTCTTGGCATGACTGATTATGGACATCTCTGGCACCTCTCCCCTCCCTTGAGGTAGGGGCTGGGCTTCTAATCATGGCCCCATCCTGAAGCCATCCCCAAGCCCACCGAGTGCCTCACTGGAAAAAAGACACTCTTTCCACCTGAGACATTGTGTGGGATTTAGGACTCTGGCTAGGAGGTGGATGGAAAGACCAAAATATATTTTATAAATATTTTTTATTCTACTTAAATATTTTTCTATAAATATTACATGCAGATCTAAATATATAAATATGAATATTATAAATATATTTTTTAAAGATTTTTATTTATTTGAGAGAGAAGGAGAGAGAGCAGGAGTGGGGAGGAGGAGAAGCAGGCTTCTCACTGAGCAGGGCGCCCAACACAGGGCTGGGTTGTAGGACCCTGCGAGCATGACCTGAACTGAAATCAAGTCGGACGCGCAACCAATGAGTCACCCAGGTGCCCTATGCATCACAATATCACAGGCAAACATGGTGAATTAAAGCCCCGTTATACTCTGGCCTTTTAAAAATCACCCAATTCCATGCTGGCTTCAAGGAACTCACCATAAATATAATAAGGCACGTTGGTTAGAGTGAACGGTATCAAAGACCCTGATACCATCACTCATCAAAGACATCAGAGACAGCTGCAGACGGCATCTGTTGTATATGAACTTCAGCACAGTAGTAGTAAATAAAATGGACTTTGTGCACCACGACATTTATGCGGGAGGTTAACTCCGAAAGCCAGTTAATACACCATATCAGGAGGACGTTACATTTTTGGATAGAAATGACTCACCATCATCTCAATGAATGGGGGAAAAAAGCGTTTGATAAAATGCAACACCCCTTCCTGACAAAAACACTCAGAAAACTAGGAATAAAGCTGAACTTCCTCCACTGGATAAAGGGCACCTCCAGAGGCCAGACCCTAACATCATCTTAGTGGGGAAACGCCGAGCCCAAGACTGGGTGCTGGACAGAGAGGCCCGCGCCCACCTGCGGAGTCCCGGAGGCTCTGGCCAGCCCAGCGAGGCCACACAAGCAAGTAGCAGGACCTGAAATTGCTCCCGTCACACACAGGGCTGTTGGCGTGGACAGACGGAGCGGCCAGCAATCTACACTCACAGCGACTGTGTCAGGCATCTGGCCAACCGCGACGCAGCGGGGCTCGCAGTGAACCCCTACAAACGGGGGCGTCCACTGCAGCGCTGGGGAGGAGAGGGCCAGGCGCAAACCCAACGGAGCGAGCGCCAGCGTCTCTGTTGAAGAACCGAGCAACACAGACAGGAGGGCCGACGTCAAACAGACAGGAGCAGAGACGTCCTGTGCTCACGAGTCCCGAAGCATTCCTTTGTAGACAGACAGGCTGATTCTAAAATCTCTACGCAAAGGCAGAAGACGAGCAGGCCGAACAATTCGGAAAGTGCAGTGTCAGAGGACTCTCGCCAGCTCCCCGGTTCCGGTCGGTTGAGTTGGGACGGTCCTTCCGAAGCGACGGGCACAGAGAGAGAGAGGAGCAGAAGAGAACCCCGAAACAGCCCCACACAAAGACAGCCAACGGATGTCTCAGGAAGGTTCGAAGGCAATCTGGGAGGGAAATGCTGGTCTTGTCCCTGGAACCCCCAGCATCCATGTGCAGATACCAGAGTCCCAACCTCAGCCTCAGACTTAAAACAAAAGTAACTCAAAATGAGTCCTGCCTCTAGGTGTGAACTGTACGTTCTACAGGAAAACAGAAAAAGGTTTGTTTGTAACCTGGGGTCAGAGACGAGCCACAGTCACAGGGACAGAGGCCGGCAGCCTGATTCAGCGGTAAGGCAGCCTTCGTAGAAGGTAACCCGTGGGCTCTGAGAAGTGCCCTGCTGGGGAACGAGCACTCACCTGCCCACGGAACCCACGAGCAGCGGACCCACACAAAGGCTGGAGACACCGACGGCAAAGCAGGGACCCTGCCCTCAGCGCTGGGGACGGCAGGCCACGCCTCCGGGACACTGCGATGTGGCCGAGGACTCAGTGCCGGGCTCCGGGGACACTGAGCTGGCGTGTGTGTGATGCGGGCGCCCTGCAGGACAAGCCGGAGCAGTCTCAGAAAGTGGCACACCCTCACCCCGTGAGCCCAGGAAACCCCGTGTCTCACCATGTGCCCGAGATAAAAGAAAACCTGTATGTCCAAGTCTGTAGTGGCTCTCGATGTCTTGTTGTCACTGGAGCCTGGACACGAGGTTCTCGCTGGGCAGACAGGCCAACTCTGGGGGCTCCGCGGGTGGAAGAGGGAACAGCGGGCACCCAGAGGGCTCTCAGAGGCACCGTGTGGAGGGTCAGGACTCGGAAGCTTACCCAGAATCCACCTGCACTCACGGGACATTCTGCAGAAGGAAACCCTCAGGGACAGGGAAGCACCATGAGAGCACGCGATGGTGACGGGACAGCACAGGGGCGTCCCAATACTGAGCAGGCATGCTGCGGGAAGGCAACCTCCCTTAGAGGAGTCTGGAAGCCGCACCAGCTCGGGAGGGAGCCTGCCCTGCTGCCCAACCTTCACCAGAGCCCCTGACTTCCTCCATCGGACTTGCACAGAGCAGCCCCTCCCAACCTCCTCCTACTGGTCCTGTCCTGACCGCGGTTCCTCTGCTGTTCCCAGAGAAACCCATTTTGCTGGTACAACCACTGGCTGTTTTAGTTCAAGGCTGGCCTGGTGGAGGTGGGCGGGTCTACACATTACAAGTCGTCAAACTGAACACCAAAAAGAGTCAAGGTTACTGCAAGTTACTTTTAAAAAGTACTTTTTATTCCAGTGAGTGGTCCGGGGAGTCCCAACCTGACAGAAACCTGTGAGTTGGGACAGTGCTCCGAGTGGACAGTCCAGCAGCAAAGGCACTGGAGCGGGAGCAGGCCTGAGGGCCTGAGCAGGGGACTCTGCACACTCAGTGCCCCTCTGTGACCGGCCCCACGGGCGTCTTGGTCCGAGTGGGGGTAGTGCAGAGGAGGCCAGGGGTCAGGGGAACGCAGGAATGCCAGGCCCCTGGAGGCCACAGTGAGGAGCGAGGTGGGGAGCTGCGGAATGTGGGGAACAAGGGGGGTGCTGCATGACCTGCTGTCAAAGGCCTGAGAACAGAGCTTGCAAGAGCAAAGGCACAGCTGGGACGCCTGGTTGGGAGGTGGGGGTGAGCACCCGAAATTCTCTCCCCCACCCCAGCTCCCAGCTCTGTGTCCTGTCCCTCTCCAGATGGGGGCGGACTCTCGGGCGGGGGGCTCCAGGTCCTCACCCCCCAGCTTGGAGCCCTGGGAGACCGCTGTCCACCACCTCCGGCTCTGCAACTGCCCCCGCACAGAGACAGCGCCAGGCACGTTCTCACAGGCCCCGCAGCATCCTGCCATGGTGCCCCCGGTCCCCAACCATCACCCCATAGCCGGTGGGGGCCAGGTGCCCCGTGCTCCGCTTCACAGCAGCACATTCAGAACACAGAGCTTGGTTTGGTCTACATGCTCATTTCACTAGCTCCTGGCCTGGACGTTGGGGGCGGAGGATGGTGGAAGCAGTGCCTTGCACAGTGGGGCTCCGATCAGGGGTCGGGAGAGGCGAGGACCCGGGCGGCAGCGCAGCTTCTCCTGGAGCCCACAGGGCCTGGCTCGCCAGAGCGGAGTGGGCCGGGCAGGCAGGTTCAGGCATTTCTCTGCTCTGGAGGAAGGTACTCAAGGCCCAGGTGCCTGAATATGTCTTCCTCAGAGGCCACATGGAACAGCATCTTCTGCAGCAAAAGTGAGGGCATCATGGCCTGGGAGCACTCCAGCTCCGGCCACCGCTGGCTTCCTCAGGAAGGGTGTGGGGAAAATGTGGGCAGCCCAAGACCAGCAGGCTCCTCCCCCAGACATCCCCCCAACAACACACCTTCTCGGGGTCAAAGAGCCCGTGGCTATTCAGCCACAGCCCTCTCTCCTTCCGGCTGAAGTGGCGCAGCTCCCGCTGGAAATGCTGGGGAGAGTGGGGTTGTGGCAGGGCTGCCAACCCCCCGCAGCCCCAGGCCTGGCCCCCATGGCACACACCTACCTTAGAGCCCGTCCAGCCAAGCAGGGCGAAGGGGAGCTGGCTGACCGGGACTGCCACCAGGTCCACGCGCACGGCCCGCCTGTGGGCGCCCCCAGCCATGGCCCCTGGGGGATGTGGCAGACAGAAAATGCAGAAACTCCTCTCGAAGGCATCCATGGTGTGGCTGTGCCGGGTCCGGCACACAGCATCTTCGGGGTGGCCGCGGTGGTGCTGGTGGTACAGGACGAGGCCCTGCGGGCAGAGCAGGTGTGCCAGCTGCTGCGGGCTAGGGCCAGGGCACAAACCTGGTTCCCACAGTCCTCCCAGCCCAGGCAGCCCGAGCCCCTCACCTGCCTCTCCAGGCGGCGCATCACGTGGGACAGGAGCCCTGCCACCAGGCCCTCCTGGGGATGGCTGAGCAGCAAGTCCACGTCGTGGCCGTGCAACTTACCCCTGCGGGGGTGCCATCAACCCATCTGACTCGGGGCCACACAGTGCTGTGGCAGCCATGCCCTCCCCGGTCCCACAAGCAAGGCCCAGCTCTGCACCTTCCCTGGAGGGCTGTCAGACCCCCTCACCTCCGGAAGCCGCCCACCAGCGTCACAGTGGCCCCGGGCAGGACATCCACAGCTGCAGCCTCCACCTCCTGCTGCAGGGCCTCGGCCTCTGGCCGCTGCACTGGGACACTCAGCTCACGGTAGTACTGGAGTCCTGCAGAAGCACAGGCCCTTGACTGTCCCCACCCCACCGGTCACACTCTCCACCAGGTCGCACCCTCCTCGCTTCAAGGTAGAGGAAACCGCAGATCTGAGGGCAACTGCATGAAAGGGCAGAAACCCCCACGATCCCCCCACCAATGCCCCACCATGGCAATGATTGTCTGTCCCATCGGGGTTCTGGTGTGGGTGCCCTCACAATGCAGACCCTACCCCTTAAGGCCTCAGTTTTCCCCTCCATAAAATGGGCCGGAGGTGATTATGTCTTGAAGGAGACAGAACCCCTTCACCACAGCCCTGGCCCATCTCAGCACCCTCGGGAGCACGGCTACCTCCTGCACAGTCAGGAGAGGTTTCAGGGGGCAGTAACGGCACCTGGGGGCACAGGCTCTCAGTAGGTGGTTCCTGACCACATCACGGGGGGATGAGTGGCCGAGTGGCACCAGCAGTGACAGCTCCTCTGTCATAAACATGTGACTCCCTGGGTCTCATGGCATGGGGTCCCCTACACAGCCTCCCCTCCCCCAGCCCAGGCGGAAATGTTCCAAGACGCGGTGGGTGCCAAGCTGCGGAACCACCTCGGTGGGGCCCCCAACCCCAGCCACGCAGAGAAGACAGTGCATCTAAGCCCTGCGACCCACTGGCCTCACACAGAGCTGCTCATGGAACCCCACGCTTCATAGAGAATGTAACGGAGGCTCAGAGAAGTCAAGTCTCGGCCGTGGTCACCCAGCTAGGGGCCGAGATAGGATCCAGCCCAGGCCTGACCCACTCTCAAGCTCACGCTCATTCCACAGCACGGGAGCCCCTGCCATCACAGGCCCTGACCTGAGCCACTCCTGCCATGCAGATCCCTGTGCCGTCTGCCAGTGTGCCAGGACACAAGCCCTGTGCTGGCAAGCTGTGCACAGGGCACAGGGCACTGAGACCCAGCCTCCCCTTCCTGGTCCAGCTGGGAGGCACAGATGTCACAGCAGTCACTGTCACCATTGCCATTGGCTGTGGATGGGCTGCAATGGACCCAGACTCCACTCCACCAAACAGAGAGGCCTGCCTGCCCCCGGGACCTCTATGCACTGACCCCACACCCTACCATCCAGGAAGCTCCTCGGCATGTGCTGTGGGCTGGTGCTGAGGGCTCCAGGTGTGGGCAGCCCAGGGTCCTGCCCTTCTCAGAGGCTCACCTGCTCTCTGCTGCTGGGTCAGCCTTTGGAGCTGCTCATGGAGGCTGTCCAGGGTCCGCAGCCCATCCCGGTACCAGCGGTCAGCAGTCTTTATTCCAACCCCAAAGATCCCAGTGAAAAGCTGTTTGGGAGATGAGAACAGTGTGGTCAGGAGCGAAGTCCTGACAGAAGACACAGATGGCCACAACCGTTGGCAAGGGCAGTGCTGCCCTGGGCCGCCCCATGGCCACTCCCAGCTGTCTGGTTCCAGCAGCCTGCCTGAGGCCACACGGTGCACGCACAGGCAGGATTCAAACACCTAGGCTGGCCTGCGCAGGGGACAGTCTGGACAGACCCCGCTGCACCTCCCTTCAAGGGCCCCTGCTCCAGCAACCTCTCTCCCCAGGGCCCATGCAGGTCCAGCCCGGAAGTCCAGCACCACACACTAGTCATGACCACAGCCTCCTGTCCACTGGAAACCACACCGAGCAGAAGTCACAAAGAACTAGAGCATGGGGGCCAGGCTCTCGTTGGGGGCAGCTGGTGCCACATGGGCCTCCCACATAGGGTGGGGGGGCCTGGACCGCAGCCCCAGCAAGTCACTCTTTCCTTCCTGACCACAGCTCACTGGTCAGAGATAGGCACCTGCTCTAGCCAATCCCCTCCCTGGCAATTTTTGGAAATAAAACAGAAGGTCAGGGGGCGCCTGGGTGGCTCAGAGGGTTAAGCCTCTGCCTTCGGCTCAGGTCATGATCTCAGGGTCCTGGGATCGAGCCCCGCATCGGGCTCTCTGCTCCGTGGGGAGCCTGCTTCCTCACCCTCTCTCTCTGCCTGCCTCTCTGCCTACTTGTGATCTCTATCAAATAAATAAATAAAATCTTAAAAAAAATTATAAAAAAAACAAAACAAAACAGAAGGTCAGGCCCGTGCCATGGTAACGGCTGTAACCCACGGAACAGGAACTTTCCGTGGCTGGGTCTCAGCTGGCAAGTGCATGGAAAGGAGAATGACTGGTGGCCCTTGGGTCCCTGAGCCCTGCTTCCTCTGGCTACAGCCCTGCCCATCTCGGGCTATGCTGGCCGTCCTTCCTTCCCTCGATCCCCTGAACCAAGAGCCCGAGTCCTGATAGAAAAAAATGCTCAGAACCACCCAACCATGTTGCTTAATCAACGAACTTCTGATTGGCGACCCACCCCTCTACTGGCCTAGGTGCTCACCTGGGACCCTCCGTCCTTTGCGCATGGCTCCTCTCCCTCTCTGAAGCCCCCTGTCGGCCCCTAGCATATTCAGGGCCACCCCCAGAGCACCAATGGCCTACCCTGCCAGGGAAGCCCCCCTCCCCAGCTGGCCACTGGCGGGACAGGTGTCAGAGCAGTGAGACAGAGGCGGCCACAAGAGCTCAGGCGTGTCCTGTCAGAGGTGGGAGGAACAGGGGTAGCTGCACTATGGACACAGGCAGGGCGACAGGCGAGATCATAAAGAGAGACTGTGCGAGGAGGGGCAGCCCGTAGACTCGGCTCCGGGAGGAAGTTAGTTTTGTCCAGCACACTCCGTTCAAGATGCCAGTGGACACAGCATACCGGACACTGTCCCACTGACGGTCCAATGAGAACAGGCGCTGCTGAGTGATGAACACACTGCCCCGCACTCAGCACGAGCTTCCTCTTGCCCCGCTCCGCTTGGCTGTCTCATGCACGTTGGGTGTCAGCTAGCTGCCACCGCCTCAGTGAGACCTCTGGGCGCCCTGCTCGCCTCCCGTCCATGGATGGAGCTGCACTGTGCTCCTGGGGAGGGCTCCAAGCCCCTGCTGGGGTCCGCCCTGCACGTACCTTCATGGTCTGGTACCGCTCTGACCGCTGGACCCTCTCCACCTCCTCACACATCCCACGTTCCAGCAGCTCCTGGGGGACCAAGCAAAAGGCTCAGCCCGACTGCAGACAAGAGCAGGGGCACAAGGACCAGGTGGAACCCCAACACTCAGCAAGGCAGCTTCATCCAGTCAGGACCCACTTGGAAATACAGACCATGCCTAGGGAGGCATCAGTGCTTCTTGCTTCATGGCCCTCGGCCCAGGGAACACGGGCCACCTCTCAGATGAATGATAGGTCCCAAAATAAGTAAACCATGGCTTTTCCAAACACGGGGGACATATTCAACAGGACTTTGCATAAAAGCTTAACTGAGTTCAAAAGTATGTTTGGTCCCCACGTGTTCTCCCAGGAGCAAGTATACCCCTTAGATGGCACACTTCACGGGACATGTGAAGAACCTAACATTTTGGGTTCTTAAATACTCCGTATGTTAAAAGGAGGTGCTCCAAGTCAGGGGCTCCCTTCACCATCCCCGACAGCGGGGCTGTCGCCAGCGATGCCAGCTACCAGTCCTGCCCGGTCCCTCCCAGCCACACGGTGTGGCCCCATTTACAGGCGAGGAATCTGAGCAGAGTACAGCTTGCCTGGGACTCTGGCCTGCACAGCTGCCCCGAGCCCCCGACCCCCGGTACTCACAGTCCCCAGGCCGCCTCACCTGCCTGCCTGCACTCCCAACTCCACCGGGCTGCATGTGCGGAGCACCCACCTGGACGACCCTGCAGGAGTGTTCTCCAAAGTGGGGCAGCCCCTGCAGCTGGCTCTGGGCCGTGACCTGGCTCGGAAGGGCCTTGAGCACCGCGGCGGCTCTACGGAAGGAGAGGAAGCGGCCCTCGCTGCCCTCAAAGCCTGCGGCCTCTGCAAGCACCTCCAGAGCCTCCTGCCGGGAGAGGCACCCGGTGAGGGGGGAGGGTGCCCGGCTCCTCATCCTCCAGCTCCCATCCACCTGTCCCCAAGCTGGGACAAGGCACAGTAGCAGGGCTTCCGGGAGCAGGCCTGGCCCCACCCCAGGGAGGTGGGAACCCAGGGCTCACCGAGAGGCTGGTGTTGGGGTGTGTGAGCGGCGTGGGGCGCTGGCAGGCATAGGGCGGCACCCTCACGGGGCCGGGCAGCCCTTTCCAGGGCACAGCCGCCTGGGGACGGGCGATACAAAGGTCATGCAGAGGCTGAGGGCTCCAGGGGCCAGGCAGCCCCTGGAGCCCCGCCCCGATGAGGACAGGAGGGGCAGAGCAGGCCGAGGAGGGGCTCCTCGCCCACCACAGCAGCAGGCACGGCCCCTGCGGGCTCTCAGAGATGAAGATTCCTATCACTGCACATGGTGAGTGCTCCACCTCCTGAAGCCCTCTCAGTCAAGCAGGCTAGCAGTGCTCATCGTCCCCCCTCGCAGACAGGGACAGCCACTGGTGGCCCACAGGCAGAGCCTGGATATGGACTTGGGACGCCTGACTCTGAGCCCGCACACACCTGCATCCCCCAGGAAGCACTGCACAGGTCAGCAGCCATGGACCCACCTGCGCCTCCTCGGGTCATCTGACTGGGACTTACCATATCAATATTTGAGCAAGAAAGGCCTGAAGATGCTCAAAATGAGTAGACCCCAAGAGCTCACAGCAACGACGACAGCAGGAGCCAGGACGGCCTGGCCTCCCAGGGCCGCTGGTGGTCTGCACTGAGCCCCACTGCCTGCCTCATCTGTAGGCAGGCGGTGCTGCTGACAGGTCACCTGCCTCCTCTGAGCCACAGCCTGCACCGGCATTCTCTGCCGGCCCCATGCCTGGCCGCCCAGCTCACCTCCAGGCGGTGCCGATGCTCCACGGGCACGGGCTGCCCAGCCGCCATGCTCTCAGTGAACCAGCTGATGTCCAGCAGCGCTGGGCGGGTGCACTCTGGAGGAGAGGCCGCCGCTGCCCTGCGCTCCTGCCAGCAGCTGGCCTCCTCCGCGGAGGTCTGTTCCATTACCACATGTGTCACCTCGGAGCTGGGCAGAGAGACAGGACAGAGTTGACACCCAGAGGTCCTTCCTGCCTTGCTCCGCCTTGGCTCACAGTCCTTCCGCCTGGTGAGCACCCATTCATTCCTCCAACGGCCTCCTCGGAAAGCCCCTTCTCACAGATGCACGCATCTGCCACCTCACCACCCACAGAGCTGTGGCCCAGCCCCAGTTTCCGTCAACGCGTCTGTCCTCTCCCGGGTCCCTGGGAACGGAGGCCAGGCCCTGAGCCTGGGTCTGAACGCTGCATGGCCTTGGGCATCTCACTCCTCTGTGCCCTGATTTCCTCCTCTTTAAAGCTGTTAACGTGTCCTCCGTGTAGGGTTGTTACAAAGATTAAACAAACTCATAAGCCAAAGGGCTTAGAGGCTTAGCGCCCTGCACACTAAACTCTTCCCAGCCGGTCTAACCACTGGGAATGGTTAAATCACCTTAAAACACACCACAAGGAAAGCTGCTGGGGGATGGGCGCCTGGTTTGCTTGCTCTGTCAGCTTCAAACCTAGGGGAACCCACTTCCTTAATCACAGCAGTGTCTCTGCACCCAGCCTGTGATTTTTGCTGATCTTGGAGCCTCACTCATGTCACTGTCTGCCAGAGAGGAGATCGGTTTGGCTAACGGGCAAGACACACTGGGCCAGGACAGAAGGCGGTGAGCCGGTGATACCCTCAACCACCCCAAACGGGCCCCTGGCTCTTCAAGAGCCCCTGGCACACAGCCTCTGCTTGTCCTGCAGAGCACTCCTGGCCCCAACGGCTAGCACCCTGCTACTGAAGAGGACATTCAGAGAAAAGCACGGAGCATGAAGCACCAGCGTGTGCCGGCCTTGGGCCCCTCCACTGCCAGGCGAGTCGGTTTAGATCTTAATGTCCTCAGCTGAGAAGAGACACGCGTGGAAGTGGCTGGTCCCCGGCGAAGTTCCGAGCAGGCATTAGGGCTTGGGCCCTCCCACCACGCAGCTGTGTCCGCGGGGCGTGAAGGCCTGGCGATCCCCAGACGGCGTCCCTCGGTCCCGCCCCGCGCCCCTCGTGCAGGCGCCGCCCCGCCAGGAAGCCGCCGAGGGCGGGAACCCCCCCAAGCCGCCGCGGGCGGGAGCCCCAGGGTGGGCCCCGGGCCGCAAGCTTCTCTGCGACCGCGCACCTGTAGGCGTCCAGGACCCTGAAGCCTTTAGAGAGCGCCAGGCGCGTGAGGAAAGCGCGGCGGCGGCGGCCCATGCGCGGCTCCGCCAGGTAGATGGCAACGCCGGGGAAGCGCGGCGGGCTGGGGCAGGCCGGGCCGCCGGGGGAGCCGGCCCGCGCTCGCCGCCGCAGCGGTAGCATCCCCGCTCCGCGCGGGCCGCCACCGGGAAGAGGCGCGCGGAAGTCGGAAGAGAGGTACCCGGGGTGGGCTGGCAGGGGAAGCGGTACCGGCGGAGCGAGCGAGCAGGCCGTGCCCCACACACACCAGGCGCCGCGGAGCGCTCCCGGCCCCACCCACGAACGTTCTCCATGCAAATAGCACCAGAGGCCACGCCTTTTGTGTAAATAACCCGCCGAGCGACCCGGAGAGCCCTGGCGTGGGGGGCGGTCCCGCGGAAGCGGGGCGGGGCGGGGCGGGGGGTGGGGTCAGCGAGCGCGGAGGCGGGGGCGGGGGCGGGGCCGGGGAGAGCGGGGTGGAGCGGTGTGATGGGGTAGCGGGGCGGGGGTGGGGAGATGCGCTGCGGGTAGGGGCACGGCGGGAGAGGCGGGTGGGGAGTGGCGGGGACGGGATGCTCGGCTGGGGCCGGTAGGGTTAGGGTTAGGGCTCAGGGAGCGTGGGGGCGGAGAGAGCGCAGCAGGGGCTGAACGCGCGGGGCGGGGCGGCGCGGCGCGGCGCGCGAGGTTGAAACGTGCGGGTCGAGGGGTTTCGGACCCAGTAAGGTGTTTCCGTCCCCCGGCCTTGGCGTGGCCGACTGTTTGGAAAAAGAGAAGTTGGCTTCCTCTGTCACTCCTTAACGCCAAAATGAAATCCAGATGCATAAAACGTCCAAATCTAAAAAGCAAACAAGAAAGGGCCTGGAAAGTCGACTAATGTCTATCACAATAAACCTGAAGAAGGGGGATAAAAGAATAGTAAACTTGACCATATTCAAATTGAGAATGCGGTAAGAATTAATTAAAGGGCCGGCAGGGGAAAAGTGTGTGTCATGTATTTGGGAATTGTCTAATTTCTGTAATTGCGAAATTGTCCTCAGATAAATAAGAAAAGGATAATGATGTAATGGAAAAATTGGCAAGAGCACGGGAGGAATTTCACAGAAGAACCCTACTCTGAATTCGAACCAGATTGTCTGACCTGTGCACCTTTGTAGGAAGGACTTCTGGAAGCTGACTTGGTAACCATATCCAACAAAATGAAAACAAAAATCACACCCAGCCATACCTTTTCCAGCATTGGGACTGTTTTGATTGTGTAGATCAGTTTGGGAAAACAGACATCTTGACAGTATGGAGTGTCCCTCTCATTTCCAGGCACTACATGTTGGATTCCTTCTGCCGCAGCTGGTTTAGCCCATGCTCAGATGAACAGGTGCAACGGGCCACATGTAACCCTGTTCCCAGCCCTGTCCTTCCTCTTCTCTCCCTGGAGGCCTCCTGTCCCAGCTGGTGGGCACAGGGTTGAGGGAGGAAGGTGCCTCAGGCCGGCCTCTTCCCTCTCCAACACCAGCCTGCCCTCCTGGGACACAAGACACACGCTCCCCAGCCAGGTGGCTTGGGCGTCAGCTCCTTTCTCCTTTTCCCTTTACTATGCCTGTTTCTCTGGCCAGTGGGGAAGGAGGCGCTCCTAGGGCCTATAGAAGGTATCAGAGCATTGTTCCCCACCTGTGAGTCCTGCCTCTCCTCAGGGGGCAGCCGTTTCTCCCCTGAAACCATTTGCTTCCCTCTTAATGTCTTCTGTCTCTGGCCAGGACAGCCGGGTCCTTTCCTGGAGGTAGAGGCAAATTCTAGTGACCCATCACATTTACACGCTTCAAACGCTGGGCAGCTTGCAAAACTGAGGAACATGAGGCTTTCTGCAGGCGCAGGGAGGTTCTGGGTGGGGGGTGGGGTCGGGAGGTGGGGTGGGGAGGAGGAGCCCGGTGCTCACTGAGCAGAGGCCTGGGCCCCAGTGAGCAAAGCCACAGCACTGCTGGGCGGGGTGCTCTCTCTGCCCACCACTCCCTGATTATGTTGCCATCTGATCCACAGAGAAGTAGAAGCCTGAGCCCTCTACTTCAACTAAGCCTGCCTTGGGGTTCCTAGACACCTAAGTCCCCAGCTTCAGGGAGTTTCCCCATGCAGAGACCACCCCTCAAAGAGTCAGAGAGGCTACACCAACGGCTCTTGCCTGGGCCCTCGCGGCCGCCCTGCAGGCTGGAGTCCTCTAGCCTTTGGTGTGGATTAGTTTTGCCCAGATATGTGGGTTTGCATTTTTCCAAGATGAATCCTATTTCCTGTTTCCATTTCCAGCTCAGAGAGGTCCCTGGGGGTGATCTTTCTTTCAGTCCTCGTGATCTTCACAAGACCTCCCTGTGGACCAGCTTCTCAAAAATTCACTTTGGTGCACTTCGCACCTGCCCTTGGCCTGTGGGGCCAGGCCTCTGCCCTGCCTGCTCTGGGGCCTACCCCAGCTTTGGGTTCCTGTCTTTTCAGGCTGCTTACCGGCAGCATTCCAGAAGGCACGTGGTCAGACTGCTGATGCTGCTGGCCCTGGGCCTTCCTGAGCTTCCCTCCACACCCCTGTGGGTGTGGGGTACCTGCTGCGTCAGTCAGCTTGGGCCGTCACGAAACACTGCAGTGGAAGTTTGAATGACAGACACTTCTCACAGCCTGGAGCCAGGAGGCCAGCATCAAGGTGCAGGCAGGGAGACTTCGTTCCGAGGCCTCTTCTCCGGGCTCAAAGGGCCTGTTGGTGGTCTGTGGAGAAAGAGACATCGAGAGGAGATCTCTGCCTTGTCACCTGCTGCTAATCCCATGGAATCCAGACCCTACCCTTATGACCCCATGTAACCATATGACTTCTCCAAAGCCCTATCTCCAAATACCCACCAGGGGTTAGGGCTGCAATGTATGAATTTGAGGGATTGGGGGAAGTTCACCCGTAGCACCTGGAGTTTTCAGGTCCTTAACAAATCGAGTCGCTTCACACGACAGGAATTTATTCTCTCCCAATTCTGGAGGCCAGAGTTCTAAGATCTAGGGGTGAGCAAAGCCATGCTTCCTCTGGAGACTCCAGGGAGGACCTGTCCTGCCTCTTCCAGCTTTTGGGGGCTCCTGGAGGGCCTAGGCTGGTGGCTGCCTCGCCCTCTCCCTTCCTCTTTTCTTATGAAGGCCCCAGTCATTGGGTTTAAGGACCACCCTAATCCAGGATGACTTCATCTTGAAATTTCTTATCTTTCCTTCCTTTTTTTTTTTTTTTTTTAAGATTTTACTTATTGGGCGCCTGGGTGGCTCAGTTGGTTAAGCAAGTGCCTTCAGCTCAGGTCATGGTCCTGGAGTCCTGGGATCGAGTCCCACATCGGGCTCTCAGCCCCATGGGGTGTCTGCTTCTCCCTCTGACCTTCTCCTCACTCATGCTCTTTCTCACTGTCTCTCTCTCAAATAAATAGATAAAATATTTAAGATTTTACTTATTTATTTGAAAGAGAGAAGGAGAGAATGAGTGAGAGAGTACAAGCAGGGGAGCAGCAGAGGCAGAGGGAGAAGCAGATTCCCCACTGATCCAGGCAGGGCTGGAACCCGGGACCCTGAGATCACGACCTGAGCCGAAGGCAGATGCTTCACCGGCTGAGCCACCCAGGCGTTCCTTGAAATTTCCTATCTTAATGACATCTGCAAAGACCCTTATTCCAAATAAGGTCACATCCTGAGGTTCCAGGTGGACATGAATGGGGGGGGGCACTGTTCACCCTTCCTCCCTGAGTGTGCTTTGACCTGGGCTCAGCTCTGGACTCTGCTGGCTGTGGGCTTCATGGCCAACCGTCCCTAATCTGCAAAGATTTATCAGGGACCCAGGATTTCATTTCTGACAGGAATGGATGTGCTAGCCTTCTACTTCCACTGTACTGGCTTCAGGGGCAGCCCTGGGCTTGCAAGGGGCTGCAGCTCGCCCAGGGCGTGGGAGGTTGTATAACACGGAGACGCCTTACTGCCTTTGGAGGAGAAGGTGGGCTGCTGATTAGATGGTGTCTTGGCCCATTTGGGACATCAGTAAAACTGATGAACACCAGTACTGGTGGCTTAGAAACCACAGAGATTTACTTCTCACAGTTAGGAGTCTGGGACTGCAGGTTCCGTGCTGGGGAGAGCTGTACACATCCCGCTGTGTCCCCAACAGGGTAGAAGGGATGAGACACGGCACCTCTTTCACAAGGGCCCTGATCCCATCTGGGAAGCCTCCACCCTCGTGACCTAACTGCATCTCAAGGCCCACTTCCTAAACCCAGCACCCTGGGTGTTCATACAAACACATACAAATCTGGATCAGCAAGAGGCCTGGGGTCAGGATCCGGGTTGGGGGGGGCGCGGAAGTCGGGGCCCGAGGGTGGAGGACAGCCCCTGACTCCCCTCGCCATGGGAATCTGGCTTGAGAACGATGGAGTGGAGGCACATCATTCACGGGAATTCTCTGGGCTCATTTGGCCAACCAGCTCTGGCTCTGTGGTTGCCCGTAGTGGGGAGCCAAGGGGTCCCAGGGCCTCTGAGAAGAGAGACATTTGTGACTCGAACTCTGTCCCAAATTGACAAAATTGTCTACTCTTCCCACCGCAGTTTATTCTGCTTGTAGCACAGCAGCCTATAACCTCAGCATGTGCAGGAATGAGAGCAACTGTGCATATGTACCAGGAAACCCCCCAGAGGTGGAGTGGGGAGCTCCGGCAGGGGGCGCTCACAGCCTGCCCCTGGGCCCGTCGAGTCCGCAGGGCCCTCACCCAGACAGGAGTGACCAGGAGCGACTATGACCGAGGCTGTGACACCTGCAGGAGGGAGAGTCACGCGCCTAGTCCCAAGGCCTCACTTCCCACCCCCAGCTTCCTCCATCGCATGCACTTTGGGTTCATCACAGCTCCTCCCGATTCACCCTGTTCCTCCTTGTTCCCAGACTTGCTTAGGGTTTTGCCCAGCTGGATTGTCTGGGCTTGAACTTCTCTTACTCCTGAATAAGCCCGTCTGTTCCCGGTAAAAGAACTGGCGGTTTTCATTGTGAAGGTTAACAAAACCAATGTACTTTATTTAGGTATTTTCCTATTTACTACTGTTATCATTGAAATAAAACACAGATACGATGAAGGGGACTTCCACTGTACTGGCTTCAGGGGCAACCCTGGGCTGGCAAGTCTGGCCGAACTGCCAAGGTTGCGTTGGAGGCAGCCCAGAGGGCGGAGGGTCTTGAGAAGTCAGACGGGGAGGCAGCATGTCGCCCCAGGTTGTGGGCAGGTCAAGGTCAGAGTCCGTCCTTCCCCAGAGGAAGACAGGTGATCGGGCTGCTGCTCCGGGAGGCGTCCAAGTCAGGACCCCATGCCGTTGGAAGGCGATGGAATCTGGGTGCCAGGGCGGGCCTGGGGCCCTCATCAGTGTGCTGCCGACATTTATGGAAAGCTGGCGGGAGGCCAAGTGACTTAGGTGTTATGTTGTATTTCTGCTCTCAGTCCTGTGGAATTGGTCCTACGGTCACGTTCCCATCTGACAGTTGGAGAAACTGAGGTTTGGGGCTGAAGGGCTGTTTCCAAGGTCCCAGAGCCACTGGCCTTTGACCTCTGAGGCATCGCCTAAGCAAAATCCTGCTTTTCCCTACATAATGGTCTGAGCATGGTGGGCGCGGCGTACTAGACATGCAGAAATCTCTGCCTTCGTTGCATTTTAGTGGAAGCAAGAGGGACAACGATTAAGTGAAGCATGTACTGAGCCAGATGCCAGAGGGTACAGTGGGTTTGGGCAGTGTGGGTGCACAGAGACCCGGCAGGAGGCAGGGTCTAGTTCCCTCTGATTCTGCGCTGGCCCTGGGACTTGCTCTGACCAACAGAATGCAGCAGGGCTGACACTGTGGCACCTCCTCTGTGTTTTGTCTGAAGACGGCTTGCAGCTTCCATGTCTTCTGCTCAGAAGACAGCTGCCATGGAGAGAAACTTGCCCTGGCTCCAGGGCAAGGAGAGGCCAGGTGAACGGAGGACGGGGTGTGCCTCCTGCTTGCCGCTGACCAACACCGCACCCAGGACTCTAGCTGACTCCACATGGAGGGTCATTGGTGCTGCTAGAAGCCTCTCAGCTCTGGGGCTGCTTGTCACACAGCACCGGGTAGCTGGAACAGTGGTGAGGAGCACCGATTGCTGCAGACAGAACCCAAGTCCAGGGGAGGGGAGGAGGCGGAGGGAGGCTGCATGTGTGACTGGGGTTGGGGGAGGGAGATGCAATCCTCAGTGAGGAGCGCCCAGGATGGCTCACTGAG
>ML111451.1:0-52349 GCA_003697995.1 Taxidea taxus jeffersonii | reverse complement strand
AAAATGGAATACTATGCAGCCATCAAAAGAAATGAAATCTTACCATTTGCGACGACATGGATGGAACTAGAGCATATTATGCTTAGTGAAATAAGTCAACTAGAGAAAGACAACTATCACATGATCTCCCTGATATGAGGAAGTGGAGATGCAACGGGGGTGCGGGTTAAGGTGGTAGGAAAAGAAAAAATGAAACAAGATGGGATCGGGAGGGAGACAAACCAAGAGACTCTTAATGTCGTAAAACAAACTGAGGGGGGGGAGAGAGGGGTTGGGAGAGGGTGGTGGGGTTACATTATATGTTTAAATAAAAAAAAGCTTAAATTTAAAAAAAAATCATCCACTTATTTGTTTTGAGGACCTAAGAATAACCACAAAAAGCACTAATTATTACTTTTCTGGCCCAACAAATACTTTAATGAAATGAGGAAATCATTAATCTGAGAAAATTATTGTCAATAAGGCATGATATCTAAAATGTTCATCATTGCTAGATATTAGGGTTTCAAGGATATTAATCATGTCACAGATGTCAAATACATGCACAAAATTTAGCTATTTGCAGTTATAGCCTTGCTAAAACTCAAGAATCTCAACATAGTTTGAGAGAAGTCTATTATGGACATGCAATTATTGAATTACTCTTTTCTTAATCAGAATCTTTAAAAAATACTCCTATAACCAGTTATTCATGAGACGTTATTGTTTTAAAAGGCATGCCCTTATATCAATGTAAGGCAACAAATTACAATGTGAGACAGGCTTTGTATTTGTGTATGTCATACACATTGAAATAAAATGGTTCTAAACAATTATATATTGTACAGTTTAAAAGAAGTAAACTGGCAAATTGTACATAAACAAATCTCTACATATTAAGACTTAAACTATCTAAAATGAACCAGTGATAAGATTCCTAAGCACTATGGATGGAATTAATAAAATTAAAGGTTTAACTGTCCTGAATTTTGCTACCAACTTCTACTAGAAAGCCTTATATAGGGGATTTCTAAGTATCTTAGGTGAGATTTCACAAGATCTGGGCACCGTCAATCAGCACTAAAAAATGACCATACAGATAGTCCACAATATAATGAATAAGGACTAATATATATAAAATAATTTTTTAAAATATCCTCAAGGAAATAGAAATTAGGGCAGAGTGATAAATACAGACATTTGTGAGTCCATTATATTGAATATTCACTGTGTAGAAGAATGATACAGGTGGTTTGTTCATTGTTTTTTTTTTCCAGAGATTCAAACTTCTTGGTCGCTAAAGTTTCTAATCTAAATAGGAAGTCCACACCTGAAGTGTAAAACTGCTACCTGTGCTCATTTTGATTTAAGGTTAGTAACATATTAGAAGTCCACAGACTAAGAGAAACGTTCCCATCCTCCAGCTTATGATAGTGCAGCATACCTAGATAACTTAAACTTTGGCAGAGAAAAAGGAAACAAGACAATCACCTAGAGGCAACAGAATTTACACCTAGGAAGGCTTTGTGGAAATTTGTAGCAGAGGAGACAATGTGATTTTTTTTTAACTTCCAAAGGCTTATTTTGGATGTAGACAAAAGCCCTGATTACCACGCAGCCCTAGGAATGAAAAAAAATAAGTGTTTGCCTAGCATAAAAATAAACAATTCCATAATTCATCTATTAAGAGAATCAGGGAAAACGTACATGTGTTTTAGGATTCCATCCCCAGCCAACCTCCACCCTTTAAAAGGTAAGAATATAAGTAGGACCTAAGTGAAGTTGTGATTTGAAGTCAAAAGTCCATGTGAAAGAAAATGCTGGGGTGTCTGGCCAGCTTGGTGGGTAGAGCATACAACTCTTGATCTGGGGTCATGAGTTCAAGCTCCAAGTGAGGGGTGGAGAGAAAGAAAGAAAGAGAGAGAGAGGAAGGAAGGAAGGAAGGGGAAAGGAAAGGAAAAAGAAAGAGGGATGCCTGTGTGGTTCAGTCAGTTAAGCATCTGACTCTTGATTTCAGCTCAGGTCATGATCTCATGGGTTGTGGAATGGAGTCCCTTGTAGGCTCCGCACTCAGTGGGGAGTAGGCTCAAAGATTCTTTCCTTTTGCCCCTTCCCCTACTTGTGCACTCTGTCTCTCTCTCTCTCTCTCTTTAAAATAAATAATCTTAGGGGCGCCTGGGTGGCTCAGTGGGTTAAAGCCTCTGCCTTCGGCTCGGGTCATGATCCCAGGGTCCTGGGATCGAGCCCCACATCTGGCTCTCTGCTCAGTGGGGAGCCTGCTTCCCCCTCTCTCTCTGCCTGCCTCTCTGCCTACTTGTGATCTCTGTCAAATAAATAAATAAAATCTCTTTTAAAATAAATAAATAAATAAATAATTTTAAAAAAAAAGAAAATGCTATTTTCTATACAGCTTTGAGATAATGGGTATGTAACTTTCCCACAAGTGGCAGGTCAGCATACACTTAATGTTGTCTTTAATAACAAAATGGCTTTTGGGGACACCTGGATGGCTCAGTCAGTTAAGCTCCAAGTCTTGATTTTGGCTCAGGTCACGATCTCAGGGTTGTGAGATCAAGGGTTCTTGGGTTCTACAGTAGGCATAGAGCCTTCTTAAGATTCTCTCTCTCTCTGTCCCTGCCCCCCGTAAAACAAAACAAAAACAAAAACGGTTTTTTAATGTACTACTAATTAAAAAACACCTTTCTCAGAATAAAATTAATTATGCCTAAACATGTACTCAGTAAGCAGACATTCTCATATCTAAGAAATAGGTATAACTTAGTGATTACTAATCTAACTAAATTTCTAATTTTGGAATTAGTTGGAGTCCATTCTTATGTCTAATTAACAGTAAAAACATGTAACTGTAAATGTTTAAAGGTTTACATGAAAATACTGATCTTTTGCCAAGGTTTACTTTAAGCTTTGACATGAATCCATAATACCTGTATTACTTGTAAGTTGGGAAAAAAAGGAAATCTAAAACCTTGAGAATGGTACTATCCCGTCCAACCTTGAAATGGAATGTCAAAGCACATGTTATAGGCATAAATGGCAGAAAGATAGAGATGAAAGATATAGTAGTAAGAAAGATATCACTGATTTACCCTACTTTTTATAAATCTAGATTATCTGAACTCAGTCATTATTATGTTACAAAGAGAATTTCACCATAAAACCAAAAGGCTATATAAACTGAAGAAACACTGAATTATCCAGATAATTCTCTAAAACTGATAGCACCTTAGTAATACTCATATACTCACCTAGTAATATATATTCTATATTATTCATATAGTAATATAGATTCACAAACTAAATGCCATAATAATGGAAGACAGGTTAAACTTTTAAACAGGAGATTCATGACCTCACACTACTTTCATAAGAATAAAGAAAAAACTAAAACTGTAGTTTATAATAAAATATAATTTTAATCTTTTCAGTTTTCATATTTCAAAGTGGATTTCCTCAAATAGAGATCTTACTGCATACAAACCTAAGACATTATTGCAAAAATATGTCAGAATTTTTAAGGAAACCCCAACTTCTAAAGTTGGCAAAATAACTCAGTTTCTCTATTCATGAAGTTATTAGCCTTGATGAAACTGACATGAGTATTCAGTTTGTGAATATATAATCACAATCTATGTGATTATATATTCACATATATATAGATTAACATATATAGATTAACATCTCTATATATGTGAATATGTGTGAATATATAATCATTTATAATCATTCAACCTGTTTTTATATATTCTTTACATTTTCCCCAGTGTAGGTCAAATTCAGGCTAGATTCAGATGCCACATGCTTTAAATTCTATTATTATAGAATCTTATAAATCTTATATATAGAATCTTATATAAATCTTAAGGTACCAAATAAGAATTTTTAAAAAAATATTTTAAGCAAGTAATTGATGGACACTTTAAAAATACTAGTCTGTATAAACATTGAATGTTTTATTTTGAAGCTACTAGAATATATAAATATATAAAATGGCATAATAGCATAGTTCCATTCCTCAAGCTTCCCTAAGAAACTGGGATGATCCAACAAAGTAATTCTTACTCCTGTCTTTCTGATCTATTAACTTTGAACAAATAAGGAAAAATATGTAAATTTTAAAGAAAAATTTACCCAAGTAAAGTTGTTCTTTCGAAATAATGTTTTCTAAGCTGCTTTTAAAAACAGTTAAGTAGGCAGCTCTACAATTCATATAAAATAGCTCTTCTTCAGTTAGTGGAAATTTCTTTGTTCGAGGACTCTCTGAAAGCGCTGACTTCTGACTGGAGAAAGCTGCATCTCTTCCTGGACTGATGGCCATTCTATTAGAAAATAATTTTATATTTTAGTCAATGTTAATCCCCTAAAATGCAAATGTCACCTTGCCTTTCAAATGGGGGGGGAAGAGGAATCAATGCATTAAAATTTTTGCATTGGGGAAAAAGACAACTATAATATGCATCTGGCTGCATTATTATATGCTAAATTAGAATAAGCTTTTGGCAGTACATACATATATATAAATATACTGTATATTTAGAAATAAACTATATGAGATGCAACATATATATATGTGTGTGTATATATATATTTATGAGAAGCCAAAAGAATAAAGCCAAAGCAAAGATGTAATATAAAAACAAAATAAGTATTGTCAAGAGGATTAAATATGATAATACGTGTGAAGCATACAGAACAGTGCCTTGCACATAATAAATGCTAAATAAACTCTGAGAGAGTGAAACTCTACAATAATGAGAATTTGGATGTAATGTGATCAGCAGTTGGCATCCATCCCCTCAGCAGGAGCAAAAGGTCACTTCACCAACAACTCAGTAATGCAGGCCCACCTTTTGAATGACTGAATTTTGGGGATCCCATTTAAAGCATTATTGTGAGATTTTACTGCATTCATTACTAATAATGTTGTGGGGTTATACAGCACCTGGGCTCATAAGCCTTAAAGAATTATCACACATCTTAATTTATCCTTATTACAGCGGTCAGGTACTTTTTGACCCTTTTACAGATAAGGAAATTGAGGGACAGAGATGTCACCCAGCTAGCAGTAACAAGAGGCAGTACATTTTGATAATAGTTTCTTCTTTATTAATGTGAATGAAGGCTTCCTGTACAACAGTTACTCTGAGGCACTACATTGTGCTGGTGGTCTAACCGCTTCCAACATCATTTTACCCAGCTTTGACTTCTAAAAATACATTCCAACCTAATAAATGGAATATTTCAAGTTCAACAATAAGACGACACACGTAGGGTCCCCTTCAGGACTCATTGGATTCTTACTCAGGAGGCCTAAATCACTTGCACCTTCTTGAATTATATAGGTCTTTTACACTTGGGAAAGAAAGATAATAATCGCTTATCATGGATGAAGTACCCTATTTATAATACACAGACTGCCTGCCTGACACTTTCATATTACACCAGATTTAGAAGGACCCCATAGGGATGCGGTGTCACAGTCTGGTTACTGCAAATTGATACCACTATAATTAAGCATCAGTTTTAAACACATATGCGTGCACGCATCTCCTCAGGAATGGGGGGGGGGCGCGTGCGGAAACTGTTCTGATAAAGAAAGAACGAATGTTCATTTCGCAGCAAGCCATTTTTAAATTTAAGGGTTTTTAAAAATTTATTTATTTTTAGGATCGTCCTCGAATACGCTTTCCAAATAAGGTGACTCCCTCACGTGGAAATCCCACAGCAGAAATGTTCCAGAATTCTATTCTTTCCCTTGTTGTGACGAGAGGACTAAACGGAAGCTTAAACAGATCTATCCCCGCACCCCTCCGGCTTGGAACCCGCCTTCACTGAAAACTCCAGCCCGAGACCAAGACAGGGGCCTAGAGAGCCCAGGGCAGCAAACGGCTCCGTAAACAACCCGCCACACGATAGCAAGAAAAATAAACTGTTTTTAACAAGCGCCTAAGGCCTCTCGAAAGGGCCAAGTGAAAACAGAGCCGCCCAGTCCCCGGCCCTGCACGGTGGAATCCGTTCACAGCCGCTGTCGGGCAAGCTCTCCCTGTTTGGGGGTTCCTCTAGGACACGGCTGCGGTTTTATATACACTTGAGGTACACACGGACCCAGCGCTGGGTGACAGAGAAGTAAGAGAAGCAGGTGAGAGAAAAGAAAGCCGGACAGCGAGGCAGGGCGCGGCGCAGAGACAGAGACAGCGAGCTGTTTGCTACCTAGTTGCAGCTCGCACGCGAAGAACTGCCGCCAATTCCCTCCGCGGATTCCTGATCCTCTCACCGCAGCCCCACCGACCTCGGCCTTTCCTTTAATTACCATGGCAACTGCGCCTCTTCCCCCACCGGAAATAACATTCGGAGCACCTTCCCCAAACAGTCCGGGTAGAAATCTAGGGAGGTGAATCAGAAGAGGACAGAGACGGCTGTGCCCCTCGTCTGTCGGGGTCTGGAATGGCCAGAGCGGAGAGAGGGTCCTGTGGTGCCCTGGCAGGGGGATGAGGTCCAAGGTCCGTAATTAGACTCTCCTCCCGTTTCCCCCATACACTCGGATCCCTTGGAGGGGGGAGGGTGTTTCCAGCGGGCCACTTTGCGTGTGACACCGCGTCTCCCGCCCGCAGGCCCGCGCTTTTCGGACTCCGGCGTTTCCCTCCGAAGGGTCTCTGCTTTAGGAGGAAGGTGCTCGGTTCCTTTTAACTCGCGGTGGTGCTTTCCTGAAAGTCGAAATGCCGTAGGTATCCGCCCTCCCCACTCCATTGCTGTTTCTTGGGTCCCTTTGTGAACAAGAAGAGTAGATGCTATGTTGTCCTTAAAAATAAAAGCTTGTTCCTTTACTAACCAAAATGGGTTTACTCTGGAATAACGAAGCATTTCAATTCGCTGCGTGCAAGCTATGGCTAAACCATAGGTAAAGTCCAACAAAAGAGAGGAGTTATTTTATGGAGAAGAAGGAAGAAGTTGGGAGGGGTTATTTTGACCCAAAGTCCGTGGGAGGACAGTCAATTCAGCTTCAAGTTGACGGTTTCTCCTTCTTGCCTGAGTTGCAGGGGTGGTCTGTATTTTGTAGGAAGCAGTGTACGTCTTTCCGTATTGCGACCTGTAATTAAGGGTTCTTCCCTGTGGAAGCTCTTCTGTTGTGATGTGTAATTGACAGTTCTTCCTATAATTGAGGTTCAGTGGTATGAGATCCCCTTTTAGCCTCCCCTTCTTTTTTTTTTTTTAGATTTTATTTATTTATTTAACAGATAGAAATCACAAGCAGGCAGAGAGAGAGAGCAGAGGAAGCAGGCTCCCTGGCTGAGCAGAGAGCCCGATGTGGGGCTCGATCCCAGGACCCTGAGATCATGATCTGAGCTGAAGGCAGAGGCTTTAACCCACTGAGCCACCCAGGCGCCCCTTAGCCTGCCCTTCTATCCTCCCTTCCACTTTAATGAGGCTTCCCCTTTATTATTTTCACATTTCCTCCCTTTGGTCAAGATCTTTCTCCAAAAGCATTACTGATTAAGAGTCAGGTTCTTCCCAATTCAGTGACCTTTTGTCCCTTAGTGCCAGGAAGGATCTCTCCTGGGTGTTATGTCCCACTTTAGAGGGAAATTGTACAAATTGGAAACTTATTGAGGTCAAATTTGAGTAACCAGGGGCGGTAGCAAGGAGAACTCTTAGGCATTTCCCCCTCTATGGTCCACATTATCAAGGTTGTAAGCATTGGAAATCGTCCGAGTACATCGTTTTTTACAAAGATTTGACAGGCAGCAAGTACACAATGGAAAGTAACATCCCAATTCCAAATTGTGTGATGGTTCTAAATCAGGATCCTAGATCTGAAAGTAGCCAACTAAAAATATTGGCACTTATTCCAACTTAGGGAAGAAAATTCCCCCCTGCTGAGGCAAACCCATGTCATGTATGCATGCCTCCTCGAAGTCCCTACTTTAAGTGGTCATGAAAGCAGAATGCTGATTACTGTAAGAGCACACTGAAAGAATTATCTTGTGCATTTGAGAAGATACATTGTAGGTATAAACATGAAGCAATAGCTGGTGAACTTTTTGCAAAACAGTAAAACTTCAAAGACCTTTTTAAAAAATATTGTTATCTCAGGACTCCTGGGTGGCTCAGGTGGTTAAGCAGCTGCCTTCGGCTCAGGTCATGATCCCAGCGTCCTGGGATCGAGTCCCACATTGGGCTCCTTGCTCAGCAGGGAGCCTGCTTCTCCCTCTGCCTCTGCCTGCCACTCTGTCTGCCTGTGCTCACTCTCTCTGACAAATAAATAAATAAAATCTTTAAAAAAAATAAAAATAAAAAATATTGTTATCTCAAAAGAACTGTTGGAACCAAATATTTTGTTAATGATGTGGTAAAGTTGAAAATTCAGAAACCATGACTTTTAAAGGATAAGAATCCTGAGTTAGCTAATACTGCAGATGAAAAAGAGAGACTTCTGTGAATCCTGAGCCTTCTAACAGGCTGGTCCAGACATCCTGGGAAATCTGTGTCATCAGGTATTGTCGGCTTCAATTCCAGGAAATCTTTCTGATCAGATGGTGTACAGATCCAGTCAGGGTTTGATGCTTTCTTTAAATGTGTCACGTGAATCCAAGAGTCCATTCCTTGAGGTTTGGCACAAATGGGTTGGCTAACTGTCCCTGATAGGGGGCTTTCCAACTAGGTTGAAGAGAGTCTTTCTGGAGGCATTTGTTTGTTTGTTTTTGTTTTGTTTTGTTTTTTTCAATAGCTGAAATCTCCAAGTTGCAAGAGGTGGTGCTTAATGTTTTTGTCTCCTGAGAGTGCACTGGGAAAGATTGCTCTAACAAGGCATAGTTAGTTTTGATAGAAGCAGTTAGGCCTTTATAATACTGAAATAGAATCTTCTTTTGTCAGCTGTGGGTCAAAGGAATTAGGAGCCAATTGCATTGGATGTCCTGTGACTGTCTCAAAGTCTCTGAGTTCCCAAGGGAGTGGGTTTGATACTTAGAAAGAACAAAGGCAATGCTTTAGGCCAAGATATTTGTGGAGTTGAGACTTAATAGTGCTGTTAGTGTGTTCAACTAACCCTGAGGATTGATGATGGTATGCACAATAAAAGCATTGTAAAACTAGCCAAACCCCACGACTTGTTAAAGCACCTAGCCGATAAAATGGGTTCCCTAATCACTGAAGTTCAAGAGAGGTTCCCCACGTGGGGATAATTTTTTTCTAACAGAATTTTGGCCACAGAAGAGACAATGGCCAGTCTACAAAGGAAAACTTTAGTCCAATGAGGAAACACAAACCATAACCAAAGCATATTTAATCCATTTGATGGGAAAGCTTTATGAAATCCATTTGTGAAAACTGAATGGTCTTTGAGGTAATTTAAAGTGTTGGAGAGCTATGCAGGCAGGTTCCCTGCATTGTGTTTTGGGCAGGTGGGACAAGTGAGGTGTACACTTTTTGTGACCTCATTAATACTTCCTCACTAATATTGGTTCATGAACACTATCATTTTGTTAGTAGACCAATGTTTTAATGCATGTACAGGGGTAAGTAGTGGAAATTTTGGAATTTCTGGTAGGGCCAGATTGTTAATTTGTCCAAGTCAATTTTTTCTTTTTAATCAAATTAACAATTATTAGATTTCTAATATTTTTTCCTGTTCTGGAGCCAATTATTGGATGTCTCTGGTCAGTTTTTCAAAATTATCATTTGGGGGAATATCCCTTTGGAACATGACAGAGGTTTGGCCATTGGTTTCCTTGAGAGCAGCATTTTTGGCAGAAATATCAGCAAGATGGTTTCCTTTGGCCTCCAGGAGTCGTTTAGAATGCTCGGGACCTTAGCAACCAGAGCAGGCAGCAAAAGTATGGCATCTAATAAATTCTAGACATAGGAACCATTTTTAATTTTATCCCCATTGGAGGTAAGGAAATCCTCAGTGTTTCCATAACATAGGGTAGTCTTGAACTACCCTAAAGGCATATGGCTATTGGTATAAATGTTTGTGGTTCTACTGTTGGCTAAGGTACAAGCTTGAGTAAGAGTGTATAACTCAGACTGCTGGGCCGAAGTAGCCAGAGGTAAAGGTGCTACCTCAGTGACTTCAAAGGAGTTGCAGTAACATAGCCGGCATTAAATACCTTCAGCATTCAGCAGTCATGAGAGGTCTTGTCAGTGTAGGGGAGGAGAATAGCCAGATTAAGGTAGTACAATGAGAAAGAATTATATGAGGAGCAGTTACAGGATTTCACAGATGAAATGACTAAAAAGGGGGCGCCTAGGTGGCTCAGTTGTTAAGTGTCTGCTTTCAGCTCAAGTCATGATCCTAGGGTCCTGGGATCGAGCCCCTGCCCAGCAGGAAGTGAGAGAAGGAGCTCTCCCACTCTCTCGGCTTGTGTTCCCTTTCTCGCTGTGTCTCTCTGTCAAATCAATACATAAAATCCTAAAAAAAAAAGAAATGACTAAAAAAGTGTTGAGTGTAATGAGAATTAAGAAGGGCTTCTTGTGCATGGGGCACAAAGATGGGATTCCCTATTTCCTCAGTGGATTTATCCAAAAAGGCAGAGGCAAGGTGGATATCCTTGTGCTACAGGGTCTGGTTGTTATCTATAATACCCTATGAGTTAATGAAGGTCTCCCCGTTTGGGGGTGAGTACTCTAAGGGTATTTCCTTCCCTCTCATATGCAAAGAGAAAAAAAGGGAAGTTGACAATTAGGACATCTGAAGGCAGGGGGCTTTATTTAAGGCTTTTCTTTAAAGTCCCAAAAGCTTGTCTTCCCAATCTTTCCAAATAATAGGGTCAAGTTTGTTATTTTTTGGTAAAGCATATAGAGTTTGAATCATAAGAGAAGTTTGAAATTAATTTCAATGGCAGCCAACTGGTCCAAGAAAATATTGTAATTAGTGCTTTGGTTTTGGTTTTGGGGAAGTTCAGGATGCCATAAATCCTGGTCTAAATGTAGTCCTTATTTCAAGGTCATTAAGTATCAAACCTGGGTTTGACCAAACTGTAGTTTTTCTTTGGAGACTTTATGTCCTTTTTAAGACTAAAAGTTTTAACAGGTAGATGCTGTCATCCTGTGAAGAGGTTTGAGAAGGACAGCAAAGAAGCAGTCATCTGTGTATTGTAACAAAGCAGAACCTACAGAAAACTTTATGTCATCCAGTTTTCAGGTTTGTGAAAAGTAAGGACTCTGTGTAACCATGGAACATTACTATCCAGGTGTATTGTCATTCTTCCCAAGTGAAAGCAAAAGTATCTTTATCAACTAGAATACTAAAAATGCACTGCAAAGATCAATTACAGTAAAAAGTTTGCTTTTAGTTGGAATAGATATCAGTAGTATGTGGGGGTTAGGAACGTAGGGTGCCGAGGGATAACAGCGTTACTTATTGCACAGAGGTCTTAGACTTCTATCCTTGGACATTGGATTTTCTCACAGGAAAATAGGGGAATTGCAGGGACCAGTGCAAGGGATAATAAGGCACTGAGTCTTGTAATCTTATATTATGGACTTGATGCCTTGAAAAACTCTTTATAAGATATTGATTAGTTCTGGGGAGAGGTTTTGAGATCTGTTTGAATCTTGACGGGAGGTGCACTGTAGATTCTACCAATACCAGTTGAAGACTTTATCCATAAAGAGGACGGTAGCTGGTCCAAGAGGGACAACTGATCATCGTCCCCAGACTCAGCTATAGTGCCATCAGAGGGATCAAATAAAAGATGTCAAGGGTCATTTAATTTGCTTGGTTGGCTATTTTGGTTACTACTATCAAATTTTAGACTTAAATTCCCCCTTTGGAAGAAAGAAATTCCATCATAATATTTTTCTAAGAAGTCTCAGCCCAATAAATGAATAGGGGCAGAGGAACTAAGGAAAAGGGGTCTGTAGCTCTAAATCACCTAAACAGAAGGGAATAGGTTAAGAGGCAAGAACTTGTTAAGGTTTATTTAGTATCCCCCACCCCCACCTTGAACTGTTTTAGTGTCTTGAGGCAGGGTCTGCTTTATAACAGTGGGGTTAAGCATTGAGAGTGTAGCTCCAGTGTCAATAAGGATGGAGAGATTCATTCCCAATCTGATGCGTGGTTTCTCCAAGCTGATTAAGAGGGAGGATTGGGAAGGGCCCCTTTTAGTTCCTTGGAGCCCCATTGGGAATTAGAAGAACATTGGAAAGTCTGGCTTAAAGGGCTGAAGGTACCTTCAGCACTTAAGTTTGTTAACAATCTTTTTTCCAGTGTCCTGGCCCTTTGCAATAATAGTGGGGAGGAAGGTTGTTTGTTTTGTTTAAGGGCTTTCATTTACTACAGTTGAAAATTGAAAATTTTAGATGTCTTTGTTTTAAAGTACTCATCTAGCGTGTGTGTGACCTGGTTTGTCAGGTTAACTAAATATAGAGGGGACATGATTTCCCATTCTATCATCATCCCTTTAAAAGAGAAAGATTCTAGTTTAGTCCATTAATAAACATAGTGGTAAATGCTACCTGTAGATTCAACATCTAAAGGGTGGCCAAGTTATTTAAACTTACCAACCTAGTTTCTTAGATTTCTGTTGGTTAGTCTTCATGCTTTTGTGGGGACCAGGCCAAACACTGGATGAAACTAGCCCAGTGGGGACATCCTGTCTGGAGAAACAGATACCAATCTTTGGCAAGATGCTAGAACAATCTCTGGAAATCTCCACCAAGCAATTAATTATAGTAGCTTTTCCTAAGCTTGCTAATTGGAACGAAATTCAGGCTTGCACACAAAAGCCTGATAAACATGTACATAACTATTACACTCAACACCAAACTGTCTTCTAAGAAAATTCTGGTCTTCTAGATGTTGAATTTTTCAGCAAACCCACTGATGTCCTCAGTCACTTTAGGAAACTTTATGGCTTGTAATTTGGCCTTAGTTCAGAGAGTATAAGAAATGTGAGGTTTATTAGGATCCTCAGAAGACTTAACTTTAAAGGGGTAGATTTTAATAGGTTCAGGAAAGTAGAGAGTGGGGGGAAGACTTGGAGGAAAAGGGAACTTTGGTGAAAGGATTAGCATGGGGGACAATAGGGGAGGTGGTGATGGTGCTGAGAAAAATGGCACCAGAGGTAAGCCTGAGCACAGAACATCTGCCACATGTTCTGAGACAAAGAAGATGGGAAGGCCAAAAAGAGGCTTCAGAAGCCCTTATTTCTTTCTTTCTTTCTTTGTTTACTTCAGTTAGTCTAGAAATTGTATTTTGCACAGAGGCAATTTTAGTTTCCCAATAACTTTTGGAAGCTTCAAAATACTAATCAAAATAGGTATCCCATTCAGTTTTGACAGCTTTAGAGCTGTAGCTATCCAATTCAGTTTGGAGAAAAGTTAAGTTTGGAGAGAGAGAAAGTTTCCCATAATGGCCATTGAAGTTCTAAATTACTTTTGGTAAGTCATTTCATTTAAGGAAGGACCATAGTTTTTAAACCTAAAACCAGCTGGGGTCACAGAGGGGGTGGGAAGAGGTGGGGTACCCTTAAATCATTTTGATGACAGGGATTCCATTTCTTAAAAGATTTTTTATTAGAGCCAAAAAGAAAAATTCCTAAACAGCACAGTTTCAGCAGGAACAACCTGGTTCTAAAATAGTAACTTTTTTTTTTTTTTAAGATTTTATTTATTTATTTGTCAGAGAGAGTGAGCACAGGCAGACAGAGTGGCAGGCAGAGGCAGAGGGAGAAGCAGGCTCCCTGCTGAGCAAGGAGCCCAATGTGGGACTCGATCCCAGGACGCTGGGATCATGACCTGAGCCGAAGGCAGCCGCTTAACCAACTGAGCCACCCAGGCGTCCCTAAAATAGTAACTTTAAGTGAAGTAAAGACTCCAGTGAAAAAGTAGAGAATATCAAACTAGATTTAAAATCTATACATAGATTTTACAAATATATACATTTTAAGTTATATGTTTATATATAATTTATAATTTATATACAACATATATGTAATGTATGTATATTTAACATATATATTCCAACTCATTTAATCCTCATAAACTGATACTACCTAACCTGATACCAAAATATGGCAAAATAATTATTAAAATATTACTGACCAATATATTTCATGAGCATGGAGTCAAAAATCCTTAGCAAAATATTAATAAATCTAGGGGCGCCTAGGTAGCTCATTCAGTTAAGCATCTGCCTTCTGCTCAGATCATGATCCCAGTATCCTGGGATTGAGCCCCTTGTCGGGCTCCCTGCTGAGCCTGGATTCTCTTCTCCCTCCACCGCCCTTGCATTCTCACGTACACGCTCTCTCTTTTCCTCTCAAATAAGTAAAAATCTTTTTTTTTTTAAGACTATTTATTTGACACAGAGAGAGAGATCACAAGTAGGCAAAGAGGCAGGCAGAGAGAGGGGCGCGAAGCAGGCTCCCCGCTGAGCAGAGAGCCCGATGTGGGCCTCAATTCCAGGACCCTGGGATCATGACCTGAGCCAAAGGCAGAGGTTTAACCCACTCAGTCACCCAGGCATCCAAAAAATAAAAATCTTAAAAACAAAAAGATTAGTAAATCTAATTCAACATATAAAGGGGACAATATATTATGTCCAAGTGGGACTTACCCCAAGGATGCAAATTGTTCTGTTATTTTAAAATCAATTAGCATTTTCAAAAAGAGAATAAAGGAGATCGTATTAATAGCTGTACAAAGAGCACACTCTTTCATGTTAAAATAAAAATTCAACACACTAGAAGTAGAAAATTCTAATTCTAAATTCTAATTCTAAAAACACTAAGAAGTAGAAAATTCCTATGAAAAGTGTACACATATCATACCCAGCATTAAACACTTACACTCAGATTAGGAATAAGGCAAGATATGCCCTCCCATCACTTCTATTTAACAAAGCACTAAAAAGAAAGGAAATGTGTAAATATTGGAAAGGAAAAAGTAAAATTGATGAATTGCTGGTGATACTGTCATGAACATGGAAAATACTAAGGAATTTGTAAAATAGTTATTAGAGCTATATAACAAAGATATAGATCATATAGTCAATATACAAAAATCAATTCTATTTCTACATTTTAGCAAGAAACACCTGGAAATAAAGCTTAAATGTTTCCATATACAATCACATTTTTTTTTAAGATTTTTTTTATTTTATTTATTTGACAGACAGAGATCACAAGCAGGCAGAGAGAGAGGAGGAAGCAGGCTCCCCGCTGAGCAGAGAGCCCGATGCGGGACTCGATCCCAGGACTCCGGGATCACAACCTGAGACGAAGGCAGAGGCTTTAACCCACTGAGCCACCCAGGCGCCCCTACAATCACATTTTAAGACTGCTTAAAAGAAGTTTAGCTAGAAGACACTTAAGATTTCTACATTGAAGATTAGAACATGTTGCTTAGAGAAAAAATCTAAACCGGGGCATGTTTATGGACTTGAAGTCTCGATAATATTAAATTACTAGTTCTCCCCAGTTGATCTATAGATTCAGTGCATTTCCTGTCAGTCCCAGCAAACATTTTATAGAAATAGAAAACCTGATTTCAAATTTTTATGAAAAGGCAAAGGACTTATGAGTAAATAATCTTGAAAAGAATGAAGTTGGAGTACATATGCTAACTAGACTTACTATAGTGGTTCTGAATTCAGTGTGGTTTGGGCATAAGGACAAATAGATAAAATGGAAGAGAATCCGAAGTCCAGAAATAGACCCACAGAGGTGCCAAAGCAATTCAGTGGGGAAAGAAAAGTCCAAATGGTTCTGGGACACCATACAGAAATATAAACGAAATACCCTCAACTTCTATCTTATAGCATATACAAAAACTGATTTGAAATATAGCATACTCCTATATGTAAAGGTAAAGGTTTTTTTTTTTTTTTAAAGATTTTATTTATTTATTTGACAGACAGAGATCACAAGTAGGCAGAGAGGCAGGCAGAGAGAGAGGAGGAAGCAGGCTCCCCACCGAGCAGAGAGCCCGATGCGGGGCTCGATCCCAGGACCCTGGGATCATGACCTGAGCCGAAAGCAGAGGCTTTAACCCACTGAGCCACCCAGGCGCCCCTAAAGGTAAAGTTTTTGAAGGAAGTTTTATGAGAATATTGTTACAACATGGGGTAGGTGAAATTTCAGGCAAGATACAAAAAACAGTAACCATAAAAGAAAAAATGATAGATTAAGACTTCATCTAAATTTTGAACTTGTGCTCATCAAAGGACACAAATAAGAAAATGAATTGTCAAAAGCTGGAGGTAAAACAATTTTAGATTTCAAGTTATACTACAAGGCTGTCATAATCAAAACAGTATGGTACTGACACAAAAATAGACACATAGATCAATGGAGCAGAAAGCCCAGAAACAAACCCATGATTATATGGTTAATAAATCTTCAACAAAGGAGGCAAGAATATGCAATGGGAAATAGTCTCTTCAACAAATGGTGGTGAGAAAGCTGGACAGCTACATGCAAAAGAATGAAACTAGACAGGCAATAATTTTTTTGCAACTGGCTGTAGCAACATTTTTTTAGACCTATCTCCTACGACAAGGGAAACAAAAGCAAAAATAAACTATTGGGACTACATCAAAATTTAAAAAGTTCTGCACGACAAAGGAAACAGTCAATAAACTAAGACACCCTAATGAATGGGAGAAGATATTGGCAAATGACATATCTGACATATATAAAAGTTTATACAATGCAACACCAAAACCCCCAAATAATCCAATTTTAAAATGGGCAGAAGATATTAACATTTTTTTAAAGAAAACATGCAGATGACCAATAGACACATGAAAAGGTGCTCAGTATCACTCATTATCAAGGAAATGAAATAAAAACTATAGTGAGATACCATCTCACACCTATCAGTATGGCTAAAATAAAAAAAAACACAAACAAGTGTTGGCAAGGACAGGGGGAAAAAGGAACCCTTGTGTATTGTTGGTGGGAATGCAAACTGGTGCAGCCACTCTGGAAAACAGTATGTATGTTCCTCAAAAAATTAAAAATAGAATGCCCTGTGATCATTGTTATCGCACTACTAGGCATTTACCCAAAGAATACAAAAGCACTAATTCAACCCTGTGTTTGTTTATTGCAGCATTATTTACAATAGCCAAATTGCCGTGTGTGTGTGTGTGTGTGTGTGTGTGTGTGTGTGTGTGTGTGTGTAAAATATTAGTCAGCCAGAAAAAGAATGAAATCTTGGGACGCCTGGGTGGCTCAGTGGGTTAAGCCGCTGCCTTCGGCTCGGGTCATGATCCTAGGGTCCTGGGATCGAGTCCCGCATCGGGCTCTCTGCTCGGCAGGGAGCCTCTCCCCTCCCCTCTCTGCCTGCCTCTCTGCCTACTTGTGTGATCTCTGTCTGTCAAATAAATAAATAAAATCTTAAAAAAAAAAAAAAAAGAAAGAATGAAATCTTGCCATTTGCAACAATGTGGTTGGAACCAGAGAGAATAATGTTAAGAGAAATAAGTCAGACAAAGACAAATACCATATGATTTCACTCATATGTGGAATTAAGGAACAACTTAAAGGGTAAAAAAGGGAAAAAGCCAAACCAAAAAACAGAGTCTTAACTGTAGAGACCAAACAGATGGTTACCAGAGGGGAGGTGGGTGGAAATAGGTGAAAGGGATTAAAGGTATGCTCATCTGTGGTGCCTCAGTGGCTTGGTGGGTTAAGCCTCTGCCTTCGTTGCAGGTCCTGATCTCAGGGTCCTGGGATTTAGCCCTGCATCAAGCTCTCTACTCAGCAGGGAGCTGGCTTCCCTCTCTCTCTCTGCCTTTCTGCCTACTTCTCTCTCTCTCTGTCAAATAAAATCTTTTAAAAAATAAATAAATACAAATAAAAGTACGCTCATCTTCAAGAGCCCTGAATAATGTCTAGAATTGTTGAATCACTATATTGTACACCTGAAACTAATATAACACTATGGTTACTGGAATTAAAGTAAAAATAAAACTTTTTAAAAATGATTTGTCAGGGCACCTGGCTGGCTTTCTCTGTAGAGCATATACCTCTTGATCTCTGGGTTTTGACTTGGAGCCCCACATTGGATATAGAGATTACTTAAAAAAATTTTTTTTAAATGAATTGTCAAGCCACTGAGTAGGAGAAAATATAAGATATATTTTAAACAATTACCATTTAAAATAAATATAAAGAATTCTTATAACTCACCAGTAAAACAGTAACTTAAGTAAACAGTAAAACTCATTGAAATAATAGTTCAAAAACTTGAACCAATACTTTAAAAAAAGTTATATAAATGGCAAGGAAGCATTTTGTTAGTCATCAGGGAAATGCAGATTAAAACTATATTGAAATACTGCTTAACACCTGGTAGCATGACTTTAAGTACATTTTACAGTTAACAATATTATACAAATACTGAATCATAATAAATAGATTTCCTTTGGATAGGGGTCTGGATTAGCACTTCTGAAACTGGTTTCTGCGTTTTCTAGGCTTGAGCAAATAATTAGTGTTTTGCACATAATAGGAGCTAGGTTTTTTTGTTGTTGTTGTTGTTGTTTTTTAAGATTTTATTTATTTATTTTGACAGAGATCACAAGTAGGCGGAGAGGCAGGCAGAGAGAGAGGAGGAAGCAGGCTCCCCGCCAAGAAGCAAGCCCGATGTGGGGCTTGATCCCAGGACCCTGAGATCATGACCTGAGCTGAAGGCAGAGGCTTTAACTCACTGAACCACCCAGGCGCCCAGGAGCTAGGTTTTTATTGTTGGGTAGAGGAATTTAAAATATGATGGCTTGGCACTGGAGGTATCAGTATGAAATCACAGATTTTTTAACTATACCTATATACAAAGAGATAGATGTGTATTTTCTGTTCTAGCTCTGTGTATCTTTATATGTACATTTAAAACATCTGTACTTTTTTTTTCCTGGCTACTGATATGAAATACAATAGTCTTTTGTGGTGCTAAGCAGTGACACTGAGCTGCAGTGACACTGAGCCACAGCTCTCAATCAGCCCCACCCAGTCTCTAGGGTGAAAAACTGATACACTTAAAGCCATTCTATTCCCATATAACCATTCTGTTTTTCACTTTTGGTATAGAATTCAGTAAATTACATGAGATGTTCAGTACTTTATTGTAAAATAGGCTTTGTGTTAGATGATTGTGCCTGACTATAGGCTAATATGTGTGTTGTGAGCATGTTGTGAGATAAGCTAGTCTAGACTATGATATTTTGTAGGTTTGGTGTATTAATTGCACTTTCAACTTGAGATATTTTCAACGTAGATGGGTTTATCAGGACATAACCCATGGTAAGTCAAGAAAGAACTAGAGCAAGAGAGAAAAAGAGAATGATAAATAAGACAAAATATAAACAAGTGATAAGTCTAGGTAAAAGATAAGAACTCTTACTCCTAAAAGTTTTTTTTAAGTTTAAAATTAAGTAAAAATTAAAAGTTACCCCCAAAACTTATCAAATCGTTTAAAACAACAACAATGCCAATGGGTGGATTAAACAGTAAATTAGGTATAACTGAAGAAAGAATTAGACAACTGGAAGATAGATCTGAAGGAATTGCCCATATGCAGTACAGAGACAAAAAAATGCTAAGAAATAAGAGTTTAGAGATATGGAAAATGGAACTAGAAAGTCTAAAATTACTTCTAGATGAAGTCTAGAAAAGGAAAAAAAATGAAGGAAAGTCAATATTTGAAAAGATTATGATTTAGATTTTTCCAGAACTATTAAGACATAAATCTATATGAAACTATGTTAGAGATAAGACCATTAATATGACATCTTTGGGGAACCTGCATTGAAACTACCTTAAACAGAATTGGAGGATCATAAAAAAAAGTTAAAGGAATTAAATATATTCCTCAGTTTGAGACTGAAGTTTTAAGTTAAAAATAAATACAATTAATTGAATAAATCATTATAACACTTTTCTTCCCATCACTGTGTCAGGCTTTGGGTATTCAAATATGAACAGATACTGTATTTGCTGGGAGTTTTAATTTTTGTAGGAAAGATAGTTTAACAAGGATGTTTAACGTCATCACTTAACAGGGGAGGTGCTAATGATATAAATATCTTAGTCCAGGAAGGAAAGACAAACATATAAATATACTATTTCAATATGGTGAGTTTTGTGAGAGGGGCAAACACAAGCGCTATAGTGCTACAGAGTAGGAAGATCCTTAGTGCAATGTGGACTGTGTCAGAGAAAACTTAGAGATTGTGCTAGATTCTCAAGGGCAGGATAGACATCAGTGTAAATTTATTATTAATTTTTATGCTATAGAATATGATACATACCAAAAATATGTAAAATATCACCCATTTCCCACATTTAATTCTGATAAAACTATATGGCCCCTTTTGATAAATTTTAAAAGGATTTAACTTATGTCCTTTATATATATGTATGTGTGATGATACATACATATATGTATATGTAAGTTTCTCATAGGAGGAAATAATATTAATGTTCATTTTTGAGAATAGTCTTTTTTTTTTTTATTATTTATTTGACAGAGAGAGATCACAAGTAGGTAGAGAGGAGGAAGCAGGCTCCCTGCTGAGCAGAGAGCCCAATGCGGGACTCGATCCCAGGACCCTGAGATCATGACCTGAGCCGAAGGCAGCGGCTTAACCCACTGAGCCACCCAGGCGCCCCGAGAATAGTCTTTTAAGAATGAAATTATCTTATGACATTTCTCATTTTATTTTGCCCAGTGATCATGTCACCTGTATTTATTTATTTTCTGGGGTCAGTATTCCCAAATATATCCCTTTATTTCTATAAGAATTGTTTAGCTAATTCTCTATTAACCTTTTAATAAGGAAGCTTTTGACACAAAAAACATCTGTTACCCAATAACTGCTTAAGGTTTTGGCCAGTTTTATCATGAAGAATAACAAGATTCATTATTTATTTAGGTGCTTTCACATGATGACCATATTTCTACATGTAACAAAGTAATATTTCTCTCTACTCACCCATATGTGATAGTAAATTATTATATGACCATTTGAATGTTGAACACAAAAGAGCACTTGAGAGAACACAAAAGGCTTGAATGAAAGGAAGAATATAAAACGGATATAGAAGATTATTCTCCCTTCTTTTCTCATTCTCATGCATAGAATGGGAAATAAATCGTTTCTGATATCTCAGTTTACACCAAAGGAGTCACATGGCATGTGAATTTGGTCATTGCCTTTCATCAAAGGATTTCTAAGCATCTCACAAGTATACTCACTCCTTTAAGTTACTCTTGAAATATTGTCATCACCATTATAGTGAGAAGTAAATGGAAGCACTGACGTTGTAAGTGATATTTTTATCTTCCATTCAGAAATTACCTACTAGTTAACAGGCCAGTATTATTATCAACTTTATGAAGCTAGTGAAATTATGTGATTTGCCAAAGCTTAGGGGAGGAATTCGGCATAGCATCAAGGCCCTTTGACTATCTGCTTTACCAAGTTTATCTGTCTCCTCACACACACACACACACACACACACTTACCCTCAGCTCTGCTATTCAAAATTATATTTAATCCAGTGGGTTTTGTTTTTATTTGTTTATTTATACATTTTGTTTATTTGACAGCGAGAGATACAGTGAGAGGGAACACAAGCAGCGGGAGTGGGAGAGGGAGAAGCAGGCTCCCTGGTAAGCAGGGATCCTGAAGCAGGGCTCAATCCCAGGACACTGGGATCATGACCTGAGCCAAAGGCAGACCCTTAACCAACTGAGCCACCCAGGCACCACTGATCCAGTGTTTTTTTGTTTTTTTGTTTTTTTTTTTAAAGATTTTATTTATTTATTTGACACACAGAGAGAGATCACAAGTAGGCAGAGATACAGGCAGAGTCGAGAGCGGGAGACAGGCTCCCTGCTGAGCAGAGAGCCCGACGTGGGGCTCGATCCCAAGACCCTGAGATCATGACCTGAGCCGAAGGCAGAGGCTTAACCCACTGAGCCACCCAGGCACCCCTGATCCAGTGTTTTTAAAGAAAAGCTCAAAGGGGCACTTGGGTGGCTCAGTCAGTTGAGTGTCCAACTCTTGATTTCTGCTCAGGTCATGATGTTGGGGGCGTGAGATCAAGCCCCACATTGGGCTCTGCCTTGAGCATGGAGCCTGCTTGAGATTCTCTCCCCTCTCTGCCCACTTGCACTCTCTCAAAAAAAAAAAAAAAAAGGAAGCTCAAAGCATTCATTTTGTGCTTTTTGAGGTGTCATTCCTCATTCTTAATTAGAAATCAAATGAAAATTCATTTTTTCTGGAGTAATTTCTTTTATTGTCACCAGTGTTAGTATTTTCTGTGTTTATGAATTTGTATAATGAAACTCATGTACTTGTTCTGTTCTTGTAGAATCAGAGAATCCTATTCAGGATACTACCACATGATAATTTAAATAAAATAGGGGAAGATAGTCTTAGTAATATGACTAATCCTACAAACATAGTTGCTTTCTATTCCTCTTGATAAGAAATTGTATGTCAAATGTATTTATCTTTCCTAAATTCTCAAAAGCAAAATGCTGGTAGCCACCAGAATTTTCATCCCAATGAATCTAAACTTAGTACAATTAAAAATGAAGCACGGTAGTTAAATTATGGACATAGGAGTAAATTTGGGTTAAGTTGAAAGTGGGAAGTAATCTGCAGAGATAGTAAGATTACCAGTAGGAGGGAGGAAATTAGGATATAGTAGATAAGTGCCCATTTATTTATTTTTAAAGATTTTATTTATTTATTTGACAGAGAGAGAGAGATCACAAGTAGGCAGAGAGGCAGGCAGAGAGAGAGAGTGGGGGAAGCAGGCTCCCTGCCGAGCAGAGAGACTGATGTGGGGCTCGATCTTGACCCTGAGATCATGACCTGAGCCGAAGGCAGAGGCTTAACCCACTGAGCCACTTAGGCGCCCCCATAAGTGCCCATTTAAAAAATTATTTTTTAAAAAGATTTTATTATTAGAGAGAACAAGAAATTGAGAGAATGAGTAGGGGCAGGGGCAGAAGGAGAAGCAGAAGCAGGGAGCCCAACAAAGGACTTGATCCCAGGACCCTGGGATCATGACCTGAGCCAATGGCAGAGGCTTAACCAACTGAGCCACTCAGACACCCCTAAAGTTTATAGTTCAGTCATTAAGTGTACAGTTCTATGACATTAAGTACATTCACCTTGTGCAACTATCACCATCATCTGTCTCCAAAACTTTTTCCATCTTGCGAAACTGAAATTTTATACCTGTCAAACACTAACTCCCTATTCGTCATTCCTCTCAGCCCTTGGCAACCACTATTTTCTGTGTTTATGAATTTGACTACTTTAAGTACCTCATTTGAGTGGAGCATACAGTATTTGCCCTTTTGATATTGGCTTATTTCACTTAGCATGATATCTTCAAGGTTCATTTGTGTTGTAGCATGTATCAGAATGTTTTTCCTTTTAAGGCTGAATAATATACCATTGTATATCTATACTACATTTTGTTTACTCATTTAGCTGTCAATGGGCACTTGCATTGTTTTCACATTTTGGCTACTGGAAATAACACTGCTATGAACATGGGTGTACAAATACCTGTTTGGGTCTGTTTTCACTTCTTTTGGATATATACTCAGAAGTGGAATTGCTGAATTATATGGCAGTTCTACACCTAATTTTTTGAGGAACTGCCAAACTGTTTTTCATAGCAGCTGTACCATTTTACAGTCCCGCCTAGCCAACATTTTCTGGGTTTTTCTTTTCTTTCTTTCTTTCTTTTTTTTGATAATAGACATCCTAATGGCTGTGAAATGGTATCTCTTTGTGGTTCAGATGTGCCTTTTCCTAGTATTAAGAATGTTGAACATTTTTTTATATGTTTATTGGCCACCAGTATATTTTCTTTGGAGAAATGTCTATTAGAGTCCTTTTTGGCATATCCCATTTTTTTAAACCAAATTAGTAGCCTCTAAAACTACTTATAACTTTACAGAATGACCAGAGATACATCACTTTTAATTGCCAACTGGTAACAAGTTGCACTGGTAACAAGTGAGTAAATACTTTAGAAAAATATTTATTTATCTCATATATCTAATTAAGTTTGGTCTGTTCTTCCTTTATAATTCATGTTTCAACCATCTCTTCCTCTCTGTTCTTATTAGCATCATCCTCTTCCATGTAACATAATTTCATATTTATAGTTGTTTATGGATAAAAGAGTAGATTTAAAAAGGAGTAAAAGCATACAGTCTGTGCTTATTTAATAACATACACTGGCAATAGGCCTAGTTCTAATAGATCATCATAAAATCCTCTAGTAGGTTTGCTGTTAAACTCCTCCCCCTCAGTTTGACAAAGATTTGTTGTGCACAGGACCTGTGATCTGTGGTTCTGCCCTTCAAGCTTTGGGACAGTGGGCATATCACACCAACTCTTCCATATTGGATGAACTAAGTGATTTCTTAGATTTCTCCTAGTCTCATCTATTAAATCTTTTCATGATTCTTGTAAATATTACCCGGTTTTAGTTTATGTGTCTGAATTATCTGAAAACCGTATCACCCACAATAAATCATGTTTTTAAGATTCTCACTAAACTGTTAAAGTGGAAAATAACAGTCTAAGTCTGCTCAATTTCTTGTTTACTTTTATATATTTCCTTGGGCTTCTTAGATCAAACCTAGGATGTAAACCAGAAATCTCTTAAATCCAAACATCAAGTTACTTTCTCTAAGAATTAGTCATCAATAAGTAATATTTTGAACAATTAATATCAGGGTGAGGTTTATTTCCTTCTAATAGGTAGTATTACATCTTAGCATTTAAAAACAGAATTAAAAAACTCTGTGCTGTGTACTTTTAGTTTTTGATTTCTACTTTTGAAATTTTGTAAAATACCAAAATATCTCATACACCTGAATAGAGTACTATGTATTCCAAAACTAAATATATACACTTTTTTTTGGATCATGTGCCATTTTTATTTATTCATCCCTCTATTCTCTTCTTGCTTCATTGAGAATTCACATTAAATTTATATCAGGTGGACTTCTAAAAGATACAAGTTATTTTTCAAAGTGATAATTAATCTCAAGAAATAATGTTATGTGATAAGCTAATGTAGATATAATAGCAAAATTAAGTGAGCTTTTTTGATAGATTAAATTTTTGTATTTAATATTTACTATGTAATATTTGTAAATTATCCATCTCTTTTTTTTTCTTGTTCTTGTCACCTGTTTGAAAGTCAATATTCAGGAAAAAAAAGTAAATAGTTATTTATGAACAGTCATTTTCTAATATGTATATTTTTTTATTTTCTGTAATATAAACTTTACAATACAATCCTTTTTTTTTTTTTTTTTTTTGCTTTATGCTCAAATTCTCTAGTATTTTAAATAACGTAATTTCTGTTTCTCAGGGATCAAGAAAGTACTTTTGATCCTGCATTTATTACTGGGAAAACTAGTTTTAATTTATATTGACCTTTTTCTCCTTTGAGCATTTAGCCTGCATTCAATAAAATGTTGATGACTGCTCTTTAGAAGACAGCTGTACGAAATAAAGTATTATAAATATTCAGCTTTCCTTTCTAAGCATTGTCACCAACAGCTGGGCATCCAGTTTAGCAGAACAGATTTTGCACAGAGAGAGCCTGGCATGTTCCTGAATCAGTTTAGTGAGGGAGACAAAAAATAGTTTCTTATGGATTGGGGACTTATAAAGACATAGAGCATCTGTTCCTCAGTTAAGTCATAGTCTGGTAGCACTGAATCATGTTTAAAGCTAGAATACCGTGCAAAACTTTTCACCTTGTTCATACCTTTATTTTAATACCTAGTGCATTATTTCTGCAAATAATATATTTTCAACATCTCCATTAAGGGTGTATAAATTATTTTGTCTATATACTTAATTTTTCAATAGTGTTATTTTAAAACAAATATATTCATTTTTACTAAGATTATTTCATAATATGACTTTAATGCTTGAATTGTACCATAGTGCATGTATATGAAACCATATATAAAAACCTATTTGAATATTTAATTATTCCATATTGAAATATGATGTTAAAAATCCAGTTTCATCATCATGAAAATTGCTTTCTTCATATGGTATTCTGCTTTCATTGGCAAAAGTAACTCAGAATCTTTGTTTATATTTGTTACTCTCAAATATTTGGCTACTTAAAGCATATAAATCTAAGATTTCTTTAAATATTTTGTTGGCAGTGTTAAGAGATCACTGAAATTGGATCATCTGTTAGAAGCAAATGTAAGTATTTACTTGTGAATTTGTAATTGCATAAGAAGAATATATTTTTAATTTTTTAACAGGAAACTTACCTTAATAAATAGAAAAATTTTCAAAAAACACTGTGACATAATTGTGATTGGCATACAATTTTCTATATAAAATGTTCTTTATAAATCTAATGTGTGGAAGTTCCTGGCCAGATTGAGGTTTTCACTTAAGAGGCAAATTATTTAGAAACCTTAATAAAATAATTTAGTAGAAATGAATTTACTATTTGTGGAAAAAATATTCTGCCACTTAAATGCACAAGAAACAATATGGAACAACGGCAGTGCTTTAATCTGTATTCTATAATCTGCTAAATTGAAATAAAAACATTAACAGCATTTTTATATCAAAAATGTAATTACCTCCCTAAGCTATTCTGGCATAATTAAACAATAAAATACTAACAGTGTAATAAATTTCACCATGGTTGTCACAATAAAAATAAAAATGTACTGTTGCTATTACTTTTTGTAAATCTAGTCATAGTACATTCCCAGTGCCAACATATCATGACATATGTTGGTTTATTATCTTTTCATACCAACTGTGGAGCTAGATACAAATACTAATATTGAGCTACTTAATCTTAAATGAGAAAGTAACTTAAATGAGAAAGTAAATTAAAACAAATAGCTAGTCAATAAATGGCGCTCCTACAAAATCCCATATGAGAATGCCATTTCAAGAAATGGATGTTATATGGAATTTCTCTTTGGACGACTCACCATTTTTTAAACTTCCTAGATGCTTTTTTAAAAAAATTTAAACAAAAGTGGGAAAATAATGGGATGCCACTAAAAAAATCATTAGCAGTGTAATTAGCAATTTAGAGCACCATTATCCAACTTGTTCTACACAGAATGCAGCTGTGACTATAATTCTGCATCTGTTTCTTTGGTCAAAATGGTATTTTGGTAGAAGAGTAGTCCAGCTTAAAATGAAATATTGTTCTTTCCTGCCCTCAAACTGTTCTTTGGGAGATGGTAATATTATTTGACTAGCAGAGACTGGCCATTTAGGAATTCATCCTCTTCATGAAGTACAGTTGTCATCATGGCAGGCTTTAATACATTTTTACTTCACATTAGGATATGTCAAGGTAGCCAGTGCCACAGCTAATATCCTGTAATAGAAAAATACATTGTTATGTTTGGCTCAATTCTGTACCTTTAAACCAAGGAGACTTAGCTTGACTTAGCTTGGTATCACATGGCTACTCCCTGCTAACTGCAGGTTCCTAGCATCTAGCCTGGGCCTTTCTTCAACATTTCTCTTCTATATTCTGACCTATTTCCGGTAATTTCTGCCTTTGTATTCTTGCCTCATCGTTTGTTGGCAGCTCTATATTCACATATTAGAGCTGGCAGCTTTTGTTCTGGTGCTTAGTCCAGGATTCTCTCCTTCACTACATTTATGCTTCCATCTACTCCAGTAACAACTTAGCCCATGCAAAGGAAAATCAGACATTCAGGATATACTTATAATTCCAAGAGTACCTAGTTGCTGTAAAACTGCAGAGGAACTAGTAGTAACTCTAAGGTCATTTTGCCTTACCAGAATGATACTGAAGGAAGAAGACTGATATCCACAGAAAGGAGATGGCCCTTATATACCAGTTGGTTAAAGTGGAACCTTTTCATTCTCATCTGCTGCTCTTTCTTCTCAGAGATGTTCTAAACTCCCAAATCCCAGTGTTCCCAAAGCAGCTACAGACCTTCATAGAGATAAATGCTCCATGATGTTAGGGCAAGTCTGCAAAAGTCATTTTCCTTAGGAGTCTCCTAATGGAGAAAACAGCTATGATATGAATCATCCCCTGTGACCTTCCTTTAATATTTGGAATATATACTACAAGTACCATCATTTGCTAAACCTCCCACATTGTTGGGGGTGGTGAGGAGTTAAAGAATGTTCCAGTTTTTCATCACCTACAATATTTTAGCTGCTCAAGTCATTGTCATCCAAATACTGTTTCTAGAAGAATTTTTATTTTTTTAATTTTTTTTTCTAGAAGAATTTTTAGCAATAAAGATGAATTATTTATTACAAACTGCTGCCAGTGGCAATTCAGATGAATTTATAGGGATAGCTAGCTACCTAATCGTGTACATAATCTTGTTCAGACCACCTCAGAGAAGGAATGGAAGAAGCAGATGCTACAGGTAGGAAGGGAAGGAGCATTCTTCCTGCCAAGGCCAACTCAGTAGGCTTGCTGCTAGAAGGAATAGCAGTGCAACTTGGGGAAGGTGGGGCAGGTTGCTAATTTAGGCATGGATGTCCAGGCTGGATTTACTCCCTTACTATTGGTAGGACACTTCTGATTATTCCTAGGGCCTAAACTTGTCTTATCTCTCTGGGACAAGGCTTCTGCCACCTCCTGAAATTAGAAAGAACTTTGAATTTCAGGACATTGGGAAATTTTATAGCTCTCATTCTGCAGTCCTACTTACTGATTTGGTTCAAATCTACTTTCCTCTCTCCTTTCCTCCCTTTCCTTCCCTTCTTCCTTCCCCTTTTATTACATAAATTTTCAAACATAAACAAAATAGAATAATACAATGAACTTCTGTGTTCAACGATTATTAACATTTTGTTAATTTTGCTTCAAATGTATATATGTATATGTACATATGTGTGTGTATCTGTGTATTTTTTTTTCCTGGCATGTTTTACAGGACCCAGACATGTCATTTCATCAGAAAATTCTTCAGTGTGTATTTCTAACAGATAATGACTTTTTTCATAACCAGAGTGCCATTATCATCCTTATAAAATTAATACTAATTCCATAATAATATCTTCTACACAGTCCATATTCACATTTCTGTGGTTGTTTCAAAATATCCTTTTATAGTTGGCTTATTAAAATCAGGATCAAAACAAGGCTTATACATTATAGTACTTTTTATATATATCCTACGTCTTTTTAAATCTAGTTAAACTTCACCCTTTTTTTGTAATTTATTTTTTGAGAAAACTGAGGTATTTGTTTTGTAAGCATATTTCATATTCAGGAGTTAATTGATTTGTTTCTTGTGGTGTCCTTCAAATGATTTCTCTGCTATGAAACTGGTGAAGTTAGAGGCTTGATTAGATTTTCATTCAAATTTTTTTTTTCATTATAAAACATTTATTTTTAAAATTTCCCTCTTTAAAACTGGACAGCAATATGCAAAAGGAACTAGACCACTTTATTACACAGTACACAAAAATAAATTCAAAATGGATTAAAGACATAAATATGCAATCTGAAACTATAAAAATCCTAAAAGAGAACACAGGCAATAACCTTTTTGACATCAGCGTTAACGACTTTTTTTTTTTTTCAATATGAAGCATTATTATTTTTATTATTTCATGAAATTCAGCAATCTCTATGCACATGCCAGGGGCTATGAATGTTTTTATAATCCAGAATCAGCCACAGATGCTATTACTGCCGGCTTCTTTGCATACGTATCTCTGAGGGTGGCCTCATTCTTTTTTTTTTTTTTTTTAATTTAAGCTTTATTTAAACATATAATGTAACCCCACCACCCTCTCCCATCCCCTCTTCCCCCCACCCCCCTCTGTTTTATGACATTAAGAGTCTCTTTTGGTTTGTCTCCCTCCCGATCCCATCTTGTTTCATTTTTACTTTTCCTACCACCTTAACTCCCACCCCTGTTGCATCTCCACTTCCTCATATCAGGGAGATCATGTGATAGTTGTCTTTCTCCAGTTGACTTATTTCGCTAAGCATAATACGCTCTAGTTCCATCCATGTTGTTGCAAATGGTAAGATTTCATTTCTTTTGATGGCTGCATAGTATTCCATTGTATATATATACACCACCTCTTCTTTATCCATTCATCTGTTGATGGACATCTAGGTTCTTTCCATAACTTGGCTATTGTGGACATTGCTCCTATAAACATTCGGGTACACATGCCCCTTTGGATCACTACGTTTGTATCTTTAGGGTAAATGCCCAGTAGTGCAATTGCTGGGTCATAAGGTAGCTCTATTTTCAGTTTTTTGAGGAACCTCCATGCTGTTTTCCAGAGTGGTTGCACCAGCTTGCATTCCCACCAACAGTGTAGGAGAGTTCCCCTTTCTCCACATCCTCGCCAGCATCTGTCATTTCCTGACTTGTTCATTTTAACCATTCTGACTGGTGTGAGGTGGTATCTCATTGTGGTTTTGATTTGTATTTCCCTGATGCCCAGTGATGTGGAGCACTTTTTCATGTGTCTGTTGGCCATCTGGATGTCTTCTTTGCAGAAATGTCTGTTCATGTCCTCTGCCCATTTCTTGATTGGATTATTTGTTCTTTGGGTGTTGAGTTTGCTAAGCTCTTTGTAGATTTTGGATACTAGTCCTTTATCTGATATGTCGTTTACAAATATCTTTTCCCACTCTGTCAGTTGTCTTTTGGTTTTGTTGACTGTTTCCTTTGCTGTGCAAAAGCTTTTGATCTTGATGAAGTCCCAATAGTTCATTTTTTCCCTTGCTTCCCTTGCCTTTGGCGTTGTTCCTAGGAAGAAGTTGCTGCGGCTGAGGTCGAAGAGGTTGCTGCCTGTGTTCTCCTCAAGGATTTTGATGGATTCCTTTCTCACATTGAGGTCCTTCATCCATTTTGAGTCTATTTTCGTGTGTGGTGTAAGGAAATGGTCCAATTTCATTTTTCTGCATGTGGCTGTCCAATTTTCCCAACACCATTTGTTGAAGAGGCTGTCTTTTTTCCATTGGATGTTCTTTCCTGCTTTGTCGAAGATTAGTTGACCATAGAGTTGAGGGTCTATTTCTGGGCTTTCTATTCTGTTCCATTGATCTATGTGTCTGTTTTTGTGCCAGTACCATACTGTCTTAATGATGACAGCTTTGTAGTAGAGCTTGAAGTCTGGAATTGTGATGCCACCAACTTTGGTTTTCTTTTTCAATATTCCTTTGGCTATTCGAGGTCTTTTCTGGTTCCATATAAATTTTAGGATTATTTGTTCCATTTCTTTGAAAAAATTGGATGGGATTTTGATAGGCATTGCATTAAATGTGTAGATAGCTTTAGGTAGCATAGACATTTTCACAATATTTATTCTTCCAATCCATGAGCATGGAACATTTTTCCATTTCTTTGTGTCTTCCTCAATTTCTTTCATGAGTACTTTATAGTTCTCTGAGTATAGATTCTTTGCCTCTTTGGTTAGGTTTATTCCTAGGTATCTTATGGTTTTGGGTGTAATTGTAAATGGGATTGACTCCTTAATTTCTCTTTCTTCTGTCTTGTTGTTGGTGTAAAGAAATGCAACTGATTTCTGTGCATTGATTTTATATCCTGACACTTTACTGAATTCCTGTACAAGCTCTAGCAGTTTTGGAGTGGAGCCTTTTGGGTTTTCCACATATAGTATCATATCATCTGCAAAGAGCGATAGTTTGACTTCTTCTTTGCCGATTTGGATGCCTTTAATTTCTTTTTGTTGTCTGATTGCTGAGGCTAGGACTTCTAGTACTATGTTGAATAGCAGTGGTGATAGCGGACATCCCTGCCGTGTTCCTGACCTTAACGGAAAAGCTCTCAGTTTTTCTCCATTGAGAATGATACTTGCTGTGGGTTTTTCATAGATGGCTTTGATAATATTGAGGTATGTGCCTTCTATCCCTACACTTTGAAGAGTTTTGATTAGGAAGGGATGTTGCACTTTGTCAAATGCTTTTTCATTCAAATTTTTGATAAGCATACCGCATAGATAGTGTGTATAGTGTCTGTTGCATCCCCTCAAAAGCACAAAATGATCTGATTTTTGGCTCGGGTATTAATCACCCTGATTCACCCATAATAATAAAATTCCCATTAATCTTTCTTCAGGGTTTTTTTTCATTGATGATTATTTCCTAGATCCTTTATTTCACTATCGTTACAAAATAGTGTTTTTTTAAACTTTTTATTATGAAGAATTTCAAACAGAGACAAAGTTAATGTATTACCTGTTAATTACCAAGCTTCCATAATTCTTTTTTTTTTTTATTTGACAGCGGGAGAGATTACAAGTAGGCAGAGAGGCAGGCAGATAGAGTGGGGGAAGCAGGCTCCCCCCTGAGCTGAGAGCCCCAAGTGGGGCTCAATCCCAGTACCCTGAGATCATGACCTGAGCCAAAGGCAGAGACTTAACCCACTGAGCCACCCAGGCACCCCCTAAGCTTCGATAATTCTTAACACAAGCCTACTTATTTCACTTATACTCCCTTGTATACTTTAGTAACCCCATACTAGATTATTTTGAAACAAATCTGAAATATTATCCATATCATCCATAAATACTTCAATGATTATTTTTAAAAGAGAAAACTTTTTTTTTAAAGATTTTATTTATTTATTTGGTGGAGGCACAGCAAGAGAGGAAACACAAGCAGGAGGAGTGAGAGAGGGAGAAGCAGGCTTCCCGCAGAGCAGGGATCCTGAGGCGGGGCTCTATCCCAGGACCCTGGGATCATGCTCTGAGCTGAAGGCATATGCTTAACAACTGAGCCACCCAGGTGCCCCAAAGAGAAATACTTTATTATCGTATTTCTCAGAATTGATAATTCCTTCACCATCAGATAGATAGTCTTTGTTCATATCTTCTAATTATCTCATGTACTTTCTAATAGTTCTCTTTTTTTAAATTTCAGGAATTTTTATTGATATCTAATTCATATAACATTCATCATTTTAAAGTATACACCAATGTTTATAGTATACTCACTATGTTCAACAACCATCACCACTATCTGATTCCAGAACATTTTTATCAACCCCCCCACCAAAAATTCTGTAGCATTTTGTTTTGTTTTGTTTTTAAGATTTTATTTATTTATTTGACAGAGAGAGACAGGGCGAGAGAGGGAACACAAACAAGGGGAGTGGGGGTGGGAGAGGGTGAAGCAGGCTTCCCACTGAGCAGGGAGCCCCATGTGGGGCTCAATCCCAGGGACCTGGGATCACGACCAGAACCGAAGGCAGAATGACTGAACTACCCAGGCACCTCTCTCTTAGCAGTTAAGTGGTGCTACTAATTTACTTGCTGTCTCTATGGATTTGCTCATCCTGGACATTTCATGTAAATGGAATCATACAATATTGTGGCCTTCTGTGACTGACTGCTTTCATAACATTTTCACATTTCATCCATGTTGTTGTATGTAACAGCACTTTACTTCTTTTTATAGCTCAATCATATTTCAGTTTTCTTTAGATATTTAGGGGTGGAATTGCTGACTTACATGAGAATTTCATCCTTCTTGAAAAACTGTCGAGCTCTTTTCTGCAGCAGCTGCACCATTTTACATTCCCACTACCAGTGAATGAGGAAGGTTCCAGTTTTTCCAGATCCTCCTTGCTATTATCTGACTCTTTGATTCTAGCCATCCTAGTAAGTATGAAGCAGTATCTCATTGCGGTTTTAATTTGCGTTTTTTAAATGATATTGAGCATTTTTTTTACATGCTTATTGACCATCTGTATATTTTCTTTGGAAAAATATCTACTCAAATTAGTTACCCTTTTTTAAATAGGATTTTGTGCTTTTACTTTTGTGTATTCTGAATACTGTCACCTAATCACGGATTCTCTGGGTTGTCTTTTCACTTTCTTGGTAGCATCCCTTCAATGTACAAAAGTTTTAAATTTTGATGAAGTCCAGTTTACTTCTTTGGTTGCATGTACTTCTGATGTCATATCTAAGAAACTATTACCTAATCGAGTTAATTTGGCACATGATGTGAGAGTAGGGTCATGTATATTCAGTTGTCCTAGCACTATTTGTTGAAAAGATATTCTTTCCGCTGTTGAATGGTATTGATACCCTTGTTGAAAATCAATGAGCTATAAATGTAAGGATTTTTTTCTGGGCTCAAGTTACTCCATTCATCCCTGACTGTCTTTATGTCACTACCAAACTTTCTTAATTAAGTTTTCAAAATAAAGTTATAATTACTATAAATTTGAAATCAGAAAACGTGAACCCTCTTGCTGTTCCTCTTTAAAATTGCTTCTGCTATTTTGTATCTGTTGCAATTTCATAGGAATTTTAAAACCACCTTGTCCATTTCTGAAAGACAGCCATTTGAAATTTTGACAGGGATTACAGATCAATTTTGGGAATTTGCCATCTTAACATTAATAATTCACCCAGCAATAGCAGAACATGCACTTTTCTCATGTGTTCTCTCAAAACAGCATCCCTATCCAGGCCACTTTCAAAAGTGTAAGACTGTGGGAGTAGAGTTGCAGATAAAGTGTTCAAGTTCTAGGGAGATTTTCCATGAAAGCCATTGTTTGAATAGCAGTGTTGGGAGTTCCTTTGCCTCACTCCTTCCCCTCACCAAGAGGGAAAAGGAGGTGATGCTGTGGATCCTGGCCCAAGAAATTGGCAGTACCATCTGCCTATATTGACCCTATCTATCCTGCTTTTTCTACTATTTTCTTCGTGTTCCTTGAACTTTTCTGATTGCAGATCACTTACCCACCATGGCTACATTCTGTGCCTCTGGGAAGAGGGCAGGTCTATGAATCTCATCCTTCTCCTGAAAGTAAGCTGGCTTTCTCTGTGAGGTTTGGGCCTACTGGGCTTTCAGTGGATATGAAGCCAACATCTGGCCGGTGCTCTGATAGAAGTGACACTTCTTGGACTGGAGCAGTATGCATTCCTTGGTTTGATGGTCTAGACATCCAGTTGTAGCACCAGTCTCATTTGCATCTGTGCTTCTGCATGTTCTCTTTCGGCCTCCTCTCACTTCCCAATACTGAATACCTCACCAGGGCTGGGGACATAGAGATTCTAGGCCCTTGGAAGACATCTTAAAGGTGAACTCCACTGCCTTGCCCTCCTTCCTTCAAGCTCTGGAAGCCCTCCATGTCACATAGGCATTAATATTCTAGTGATATGCTTGATTGAGTGAGGAAACTAAAATTCAGAATAAGTGGTATACCCACAATAGCACAGCTAAGGCACAGCAAAACTATTATATGAGCCCAGGCTGCCTTCCATATAACAAAGCTGCTTTTCCTTTAGTGTACCTAAAGTGTTTTTCCTTTAGTCCTTTATGAATATTCATTCTATTTGGCAAAATCTAATTTCTAAAACATTTTTTGGTTCATAGTATCTTTATGGTTGACTAAATTTATTTTATTTATTTTTTTTTTTTAAAGATTTTATTTATTTATTTGACAGACAGAGATCACACAAGCAGGCAGAGAGGCAGACAGAGAGGGGAGGGGAGAAGCAGGCTCCCTGGCGAGCAGAGAGCCCCATGCGGGACTCGATCCCAGGACCCTGGGATCATGACCCGAGCCGAAGGCAGCGGCTTAACCCACTGAGCCACCCAGGCGTCCCGGTTGACTAAATTTATTAAATTTTTTTTTTAAGATTTGGTGGGGGCAATTGGAGAGGGGGAGAGAATCACAGGAAGACTCTCCACTGAGCAAGGAGCCCAGCATGGGTCTTGATCCCATGACTCTGGAATTATAACCTGAGCTGAAATCAAGAGTTAGACACCTAACCAACTGAGCCATCCAGGTGCCCCTGAAATGTTTTGAAATATTGGGTTGATTCAGTAAGAACAAAGAAAATCTTTTAAATATCCATATGGGAAAAAAAATCTCCAACTTTATCTCACTTGATACACAAAAGTTAATTCAAGAAGTATCATAAGCATAAAGTAAAAGTTAAAAGCATCAGGCTTCTATAAGGAAATATAAGAAGTTATCTTTGAGACCTAAATTCGACAAAATTTCATACAACAGAAAAAGTACCGACTATAGAAGATAAAGTTACTAAGGTAGACTTTATCAAAATTAAAAATTTTTGCTCTTCAAAAGCCACCATTAAAAAATGAATAGCGCAGAGTGCCTGGGTGGCTCAGTCGTTAAGCGTCTGCCTTCAGCTCAGGTCATGCTCCCAGGATCTTGGGATTGAGCCCTGTATCAGGCTCCCTGCTCAGCAGGAAGCCTGCTCTCCCTCTTCCACTCTCCCTGCTTGTGTTCCCTCTCTGTCAAATAAATAAATAAAATTAGAAAAAGAAAAAGAAAATGAATAGGCAAACCAGGGATTAAGAAGAAAAGATTTGTCATGCATCCATCTGGCAAAAGACTTTTATCTATAATATATAAATTAACAATAAAAAGTACACTAAAAATGTACAAAAACTTGAACCAACATGTCACAAAAAATATTTAAATGGACAGCATATAAAAAAGTGTTCAATATCATTTATCATTGAAAATACAAATGAAACCCACAAATGGATACCACTCCTACCCACTAGAAGAGCTAAATAACAAAACAGAATGACTTTTAAATAACAACAACACTAGAGGAACCTGACTGCCTCAAGTTGTAGAACTTGCAACTTTTAATCTCAAGGTCCTGAGATGGAGGCCTATGTTAGGAGTAGAGATCACTTAAAAAAAAAAAAAAAATGGGACACCTGGGTGGTTCATTTGGTTAAGCATCTGCCTTTGACTCAGGTCATGGTTTTGGATTGAGCCCCACTTCGGGCTCCCCATTCAGTGGCGAGTCTGCTGCTCCTCTTTCTCTCTCTGCCCCTCCCACCAACTCATGTTCTTCCTCTCACATAAGTGAACAAACAAATAAATAAAAATCTTTAAAAAACAAACAAACATGAGAATGACTAAAACAGTGCTAAAGACTGATAAGGATGTCGAGCAGCTGGAACTCTCTTTTACTGGTGGGAATTTAAAATGAAACAAATGCTTTGGAGAACTCCAGCTTTTATTTAGTTTTGTTTTTTTTTTAAGATTTTATTTATTTGACAGAGATCACAAATAGGCAGAGAGGCAGGCAGAGAGAGAGGAACGGAAGCAGGCTCCCCCCTGAGCAGAGAGCCTGATGCAGGGCTCAATCCCAGGACCCCAGGACCATGACCTGAGCCAAAGGTAGAGGCTTTAACCCACTGAGCCACCCAGGCACCCCTCCAGCTTTTATTTTACATCAAGAGTATAAATCTCTGTCCTCTAACCTTGCAATTCCATTCCTCGCTTTCCCAAAGAAATAAAATGACGTATCCACAAAAGACCTATACAAGAATGTTTTTTTAAAAAGATTTTTATTTTATTCATTTGACAGAGAGAGATCACAAATAGGCAGAGAGGCAGGCAGGGAGAGAGAGGAGGAAGCAGGCTCCCTGCCAAACAGAGAGCTCAATGCGAGACTCAATGCCAGGACCCTGAGATCGTGACCTGAGCTGAAGGCAAAGGCTTAACCCACTGAGCCACCCAGGCGCCCAAGAAATTTTATTTATTTATTTATTTATTTATTTATTTATTTATTTAATTTTTTTTTGAATTTGACAGATGGAGATCACAAGTAGGCAGTAGAAGCAAGCAGAGAGAGAGGAGGAAGCAGGCTCCTCGCTGAGCAGAGAGCCCAATGCTGGGCTCCATCCCAGGACCCTGGGATCATGACCTGAGCCGAAGGCAGAGGCTTTAACCCACTGAGCCACACAGGCGCCTGTTTTGTTTTTTTTTTAAAGACTTATTTATTCTAGAGAGAGAAAGCATGCATGTGAGTGGGGGGAAACGGAAGGGAGGAATCTCAAGCTGACTTCCAGTTGAGTACATGGAGCCCTGCCTGGGCTGGATCTCATGACCCATAAGATCATGACCTGAGCTGAAATCACCAGGCTTAACTGACTGAGCCACCTTGGGACCACAACATATACAAGAATGTTTTTAGCAGCTTAATTCATAATAGCCCAAACTGGAAATAATCCAAATCTCTTTCAATCAGAAAGTAGAAAAACAAATTCTGGTATATTTATACAAAGGAGCACTATTGAGCAATAAAAAGGAACACACTATTAACACATGCAATAATGTAGACAATCTCAAAAACAAACCCAAACCAAAAGTTACATTCTTAGTTTATATGAAGTCCAAGAATAGGTAGGGTATCAATGATTATAGGAATTAGAAAGCAGTTGCCTATGGACTAGAAAGTGGAAATTGAGTAGAAGGGTGTACAAGAAAACCTGAAATGGTTGAAATGTTCTATATCTTGTGTGGTAGTTGCATCAGAGTATACAGTTGTCAGATCTCCTCAAGCTGATTATTTTAATATATGTAAATTATACTTTAATAAACAGACAAAAATATATTTGAGATAGAATTTACTTTATATTCTGAGAAATATGAGGATATATGAAGGAATTATGGGAAAAAGCCATGAAAATATTTCATTAAAATCTCAAGAGTTGCATACAGGACAGTTGCAGAATAGTGTTATCTTTAACATTCATATTTTAGGGGCACCTGTGTGGCACAGTCGTTAAGTGTCCAACTCTTGTGTCTGCTCAGATTATGATCTCAGGGTTGTGGGTCTGAGCCTTGCATTGGGCTCTGCACTCAGTGTGGCATCTACTTAAAGATTCTCTCTCTGCCTTTCCTCCCCCTGCCAAAAAAGAAATAAATACATCTTTTTAAAAATATTTTAATATTTTAAAATTGTGGAACAATAATGAATATAAATAGAAACACCAATGTATCAACTTTGTAAGCCGATGTTTCTTTTATTTTTCCTATTAAAAATTTTTTTATCTTTTACCTATTAAAATTTTTTAAACATTATGTAGTGTTTTTTGTTTTTTGTTTTTTTTAATCTTTATTTATTTGTCAGATAGAAAGCGCAGGAGCGAGCACAGGCAGACAGTGGCAGGCAGAGGCAGAGGGAGAAGCAGGCTCACTGCTGAGCAAGGAGCCCGATGTGGGACTCGATCCCAGGACGCTGGGATCATGACCTGAGCCGAAGGCAGCCGCTTAACCAACTGAGCCACCCAGGCGTCCCTACCTATTAAAATTTTTAAAGTAAAATTTATATATTATAAAATCCACAGATCTTGAGTGTACAATCCAATGGGTTTTAACAAGTGTATACCCCTGTGTATCAAACACTCAATCAAGAAATAAAACATTTCTATCACCATAGATCTAATATGTTGGTTATATTCTTTCTCTGCCATCTCTGTAAGATCACTGAGATTAGTGCAAAATGCTTTTGCGTCCATAACTATTATAACAAATAACAATGAAACCCAACGTTATTAGAACCATTAAGAATGATAATCATGGTAGCTGATAAGTTAGTTGATCTCTAAGACTGTTCTGAGAACCCTAGGCCCAAACTGTGAAAGGTAACCAAGACAGCTAATATTTAGAGTATTTTAATATAAACTCCATAGTAGTATTAATAATTTATAGTAATGTCTTAGGTAAGGCATTCCAATGACCATTAACCAGTGTAAGGTCATGAAAAATTATCTCCCTTTAGATGCCCTAATTTTTCTTTTGTTTCTGGTTATCCAAATACCTATAGTACCTGTGTTTTAAATATTTCACTGATAGCATAGGGTAGTACTTCATAATAATAATAGCACATCCTTTCCATCATATTTCATCCCAAAAGAACCCTTAGTTAGTACTTTCTAGACTATTTATAATAGGTAAAAATCAATGCAGGAGAGGCAACTTTTTGGTAGAATATGCTTTAGACGAAGTGACAAAGCAGACTACAATTTGTGAAAGATATTGAAGGAGAATGTCATCTATAGTTGAAATTATGAAGCGAACATTCATTTCTTTTTTTAGACAGAAAAATCAGTGCCCAAATTTTAGTTTTGCTAATATACAAGGTTTGACCACTTTATAAAAAGTATGGTGGTAGTTGGGCTGATCATAGCATCTTTTTTAATAGTGGCATTAACTATCTCTAAGGAGTCACTGAATATTATAAGCAGTTATAAATTATTATAGAATTATGACTTACTGATTTCTCTTTTCCTAATTTTATTCACGTCCTGAATTCCTTTCCTTCTCTAGCCAAATCTAGTCTTCTCACTTTTTCTTCCTCTGTTTTCTAAAGGATCTAGTAGCTAGCACTCCTCATTGCAAAGTGGAAAGAATGCTGGACTTCCCAATTAGTAGCTGTCTTCCCTGAAATCCCAATCTTAACTGTTCCTGGTATAGGTTAGATGGGTTCTGGAATCACATTTAAGCATCTTCAGGGTTTTAAAGTTAGAGGACCTTGACAAAACTTTGAGGGGAAAAAAAAATCTTAGAGAAGTAAGATTATGCCTTTGCGTATATCAGTAGTCAGGTATATAAAAATGTGTTATTTACTGAAGAACATTTAGTGGGATAGTAAGGTAGAATTCCACTTTTCCCTCTTTGTACAGTAATTGTAGCTGTCTACAATTTTTCCTCTTGACTAACATAAATGACCTAAAAAAGAAAGCAGCAGAGAAGTCTCGGAATTTTTCCCTTCCTCTCCCCCCACTCCCCTGCCCAAGAAGTTTCAGTATTTTAAGATAAGGGGAAAAACACACAGACACACACACACACACACACAGACTTATTTTATGAAAGCTAGAAAATGGTTTTCAAAGAGAAATGTATGATCTATAGTTATAATGTTTAGATATTTGGCAATTGGAAAAAAAATTTTTTTGGTAAAATAGGAAAACAGATTGACATAAATGTACATTAGTGTAGTGACTTCCATTTATTGTACATACACAGTGAAATAGTTCTGGGCAATAAATTCTTGGAAAGGTAGGGTAGGATTGGATAAATGTCATAGTTTATGACTGAATACATATAAACAGGTGAAAACTCAAGATGGAGAGGTAATAATAACCATCTAATAAAGAGACTTAAAAACCTTTTCACCCTACAATAAAGATTGCTTTGGAGTTATAACTTGATATTATAGTTTGATTTTTTAAAAAAGATATTGGTTACATTTGTGGCTCCCGTGGATACATAAAGAATGGAAAGCCTTCTGTTTCCCCAATACAGAAAAGTATTTATCATTTAAAACCTTAACTGTAAAAAAAAAAAAAAAAGATTGATGCTATAGATTCTAGAACTAATACCAAGATCATTGAAAAAGGTGACAAAGCCACTATTTCTGCCAGGGTGTCTTAGAAATAAAGAATCGTTGACAAATTTCAAGTCAGCTACCAAAATAAGTTTAATTCTACAGTGTTAGTAACATCATAACCTTCAGACCTTTTTTTAATCTCCCAAATCCAGTCTATGCCATCTGTAGCACTTTTTAGATTTCAGGTTTTTCATACCTTTCATTTTTGCTTATCTAAGACTCATCGTTCCTCCTCACAAGAATCCTTCTGTAAAATTACTGCAGCCCACTTTGATTTTCCTTTTCTCTCAATTCTTGTAGCTATACTACTACTACTGTTAGGTAGTTAAGATCTCTTCTACTGTTTAGACCTCTTCTCTGCTGTTTATGAGGCCAGAATAATTTTTTCTCTTTCTTTGTACACATTAGTTAGCAAGCGCTGGGTGATTAGTAAGCATTACAGAAAAGAGTTTAAAAGGAATTCAGAAGAGCAAGTAATTAATAGTGTGATAATGGATGTTTGGAGGAAGTGGATCATAAATGGGGACCTAAACCAAAGAACGATTTCATCCTGGAGAAGATAAGAAAGGGCATTCCAGCCTAGGATCACAGAATGAGCTGTGGCCCGAATGTGTTTAATCTATGTGAGTGGGATATGGGTGTCATTTCATATTGGAGGAATGAACTAATGAACAAATGAATGAATTCAGAGTGGCTTGACCAAAGTTATTGGACTGTTCCTTTTACATCATTCATTCATTACAGATTTTTGAGTTCTAGGGCACAAAGATGAAGAAATATTTATTTTTATGAATTCAGATTTTAATGGGGCAGACAGAAATGTAAAAAATTATTAAAATAATTTGTAATCTTATCAGAGATGATAGTCTCCAATAAGAGGTATGCACAAGGTGTGTAAGGAACACAGAGGAGAGGATAGGAGGATATCCTATAGGATAGGCCGAATTCTCAAGGGCCTTAAATGTTATACTCAATTGTTTGAACATTATTTTGCTTGTTTTTAAAAAGATTTTATTTATTTATTTGACAGAGAGAGAGAGATCACAAGTAGGCAGAGAGGTAGGCAGAGAGAGAGAGGGAAGCAGGCTCCCTGCTGAGCAGAGAGCCCCATGCAGGGCTCCATCCCAAGACCCTGGGATCATGACCTGAGCAGAAGGTAGAGGCTTTAAACCATTGAGCCACCCAGGCGCCCCAACATTATTTTGCTTATTCTTAAGACAAGTCACTATGTCAGCGCAACTTTGTGAAGGTTTAAGGAAGCACTTACCCCTCCGAGGATTTCCTTGTGGGTTTTACTACAAGTACTTCTGAGAGTTTCCCTGGCTTAGCCCCCTAATTATACCTCAGGTTCAGCAGACAGCAAAAGTCAGGATATAACTGGAAGAGTCAGTCATCTCTAAACTGTTTGGAAATACCATCTCAGAAGGTAGTAAACCTTTACTATTAAATTTTCACAAATACCTAATTAAGATGCCCTAATCCTTGTGGAGACCTGAAATATCTACAAAACTTTAAGAATAGTGTTCATTTTGGAAATGATGATTGAGTGTATTTAAATTCTGAAAAGAAAGAGCAAGGAAAATAATGCTGGTTTGAATTTTACATGTTTTAGCTCGCTTTGGCAGCACATATACTAAAATTGAATTTTACATGTTTTAAAAAGCATTCTCAAAGAACTAAACATAAGTATTTTTGTCTCAAATTATTTATTTTCAGTCATTTGATTCTTCAAAAATCACAAGGAAGAAAAGTATTACAACTTACTCTCCAACAACTGGAACTTGTCAAATGAGCCCATTTGCTTCTCCTGCAAGCTCTAAAGAACAAGAGCACAAAAATGAACCATCAAATGGTTAGTTGAACATTCTTTTCAATTTATTGTAATATTTTTCTAGTTACTGGTTAAATCAGAATTTCTATTTAATAATATATGGATCTTGCTGCAGCTATTTTTTTCTTAAGGAATTCAACTTAAAGAAATCTAGAATATATAGGTACGACTTTGGACATAAATGTAAACTTTCTAGGCACTTATTTTAAAATGCTACTGCAGACTTTGTTCCCTTACCATCCCATCCATTAAATAGAAATTATGGTCTGACTGCCTTCAGCTACTATCAATTATAGTGGTTACAGATATACCCCTTAACAAGCTATCCATCATGTGCATAAATTAAAGGGCATATAATTCAGGTACTGCTGCACTACAGTTTAAGAGAGATACTTATAAATGTTATTTTTATTCATGTTGTCCATTTAGTTTTATCCACATTTTGTTTATCTTTATATAGCTTGCTTTTATTTATTATATTTCTTTCCCTTCTTTTCCTTTACTATCTTAAATGCATTTGCAAAAAAAATTTGTAGGGTTTTCCACTAGAGAATAACCTTATTTTAATATGAAATTGTTTATTTTAAAATATTTAGTTTAATTTTGACCATGCATATTTCTTGTTCTCTCGTAGTTTATTGCTAAAATATTTATTTAAAAGATGTATGAATCTAGATTTCATAGATTTAATTTTTAATATTATAAAAGGTCATGAATCAGTGACATGTCAGGTTTCTATAATATAAAATTCTAAGTAGGCTCAAATTTAATAAAATATATTTTAGATATGCTGTGATTAGCCTAATTCATATTTTATTGTTTAACATTTATTGAGTGCTAAGAATATACTAGAAGCTACACAGAAACAAAGAAATCTCATTTTACCTAATTTGTTGTAATGAAACCCATAATGAGATCTTAAACTTTTGATTGACTTTTATTTTACTTAAATCAAGTGCTTTTATCTTAAAGCTATTACTATTAGGTTTGCTTTCACAAAAATGTATGAAGGTGTATACATTTTCTTCAAGCTCTGTTTTTAATACACTTAATATATCTTTTGTTTAAAATTAAAAATTAGTGCCTTAGAGATGGCACATCTCCATACTGAAATATGAATAGATTTTTTAAGTGTATGTACTCAATTTCCATATTGAAATTAAATATGGACTTAAGGGAACATTCATTTTGCCCATAAAAAGATTGGTCACATGATCCCGGTTGACATTTAAGTGGATAATTATCACAGATTATAGTACTAAGTAAGTTCTTTTTTAAAAAGTCATATAGCAAGGGTTCCTAGGGTGCTGGTAATGGTAATATTCTATTTTTTTAACTTAAATAGTGGTTACACTGATTCATTAAACTGTACATATATATGTTTCATATACTCTTTGATATATATATATATAAAAGTCTCAATATAGAATTCTCTAGGATCTTATATCACATTATGTCATTTGTAATCATTACATTGCTTATCCTAATATGTTATACATGTTTTAGAAGTAAGAAATTTAAGTTCCATGAGTTTGTAATTTAAGTTATGATCTCATAACTTCTATTAACAATTCTCAGTTTTTAAATATTGTACAAAACATAAGATGCCACTTAAATAAGTACTTTTATTTAAATAGCATTTTCAAGGGCATTTTAAGTTCAATTCACTTCCCATCACACTTAGGATATAATTCAAAACCTAATCATAACCTCTAAGGCCATACATCATCAAATACCTGACCACCTTGTCTATCTCCTTTTCTGTTACCCTTCCCATGTTTACACTACTTTAACTACTCTTACTTTCTTGCTATTCATCAATCCTGTGAAACCCCTTCCTGCCACAAGGTCATTGCACTTACAGGTCTCTCAGCCTGTATTCCTTCTGGAATACTCTTCCTCTAGATATTTATGTGTACTTTCTATATATTTGAACTGTGTACTATGTGAACAGATGATTTATTATTACATCTAAGTACATTTATACTTATAAAAAAGAAAAATCTGTTTCTGATTCTTCCCTCTACTTAGACTTTCCATGTGGGCCAAAAACAGGGTGAGTGAGTTTATACTTTTGGGAGATATATATTTATTTTTAAAAGTGGGTTTATAAAAAAGTGAGTTATAAAAAAGTGAGTTTATACTTTTGAGAGATACATATTTATTTACTTACCATCATATATATTTCTCATTGTTATATACATTTGTATGTGTTATCATTATATTGCTGCCCTCCCCTACCCCTTAGCAAATTTCTCCAAACTATTATGCTTTTCAATAAAGAAGAAAGATGCATCAGACTTATTTAATAATTAGAGTAGAAGAGACAAACCAAAAGAGACTCTTAATGTCATAAAACAAACTGAGGGGAGTGGGGGGGGAGAGGGGTTGGGAGAGGGTGGTGGGGTTACTTTATATGTTTAAATAAAAAAAAATTAGAGTAGAAGGATAAACAACAAATTTGCATAGTCAAAGAGAATATTTGTGAATTAGATAATAGATCTGTAGAAATCAGCCAGACTGTAGCAATGTGATAACACAGAGATAAAGAAATGGAGAACATGATAAAATGGTAAAGAGAAATGATGAATAGACTAAGACACTCCAACATATGTCAAATAGGAGTTCCACAAGGAGAAAATAAGGAGAATGGGCTGAAGCAGTATTCTAAGATAAAAGGACTATCAATTTTTCATAATTTCCATTTCATAGTTAAGGAAAGATGAGAATTTCCAGATTGAAATAGCATACTTAGTCGGAGCAGGATGAATAAAAACAAATCCACACATAGTCATATCATGGTAAAGCTGCAAACTGTCAAAGACAAAGAGAAAATTTTAAAAGCCACCAGAGGAAAGACATATAACCCCCAAGGAAATGAAAGACTGATTGTAGACTTTTCATCTATATCAACAGACTCCAGCAGGAAGTGGAATAATACCAACTAAAAATCACGCCTGAATATATTTATTTAGGAATGAAGATGAAATAACGATTTTTTTTTTTCAGACAAAGTCTGATAGAATTTATCATTCACAGAGACTCTCTGAAGGGACTACTAAAAATGTACATGTAGAAGTAAACTGAGCCTCAGGTAAAGGAATGGAGTGCAAAGAGCAATGGTGAGAAAATAAATTAGCAAACATGTTGGCAAATTTAATTATAATTCCAAATATAAAAATGTGACTACAAATTCTGCTGGCTATAGAAAAAAAGACAAACAGCTTAAGATGGGGTTAAAAACAAGTAATAGACTATAATAGCATGGAATACTGATGAGAGAGCAAAAGAAGCTAAAGTGTTTTAAGATTATTATAATTCTTAGGGAGCAGAATATCTGTTAACTGACTTTATAATCGTACGTGTGTGTGTGTTTTATTTACTTGCCTATAAAAATGGGGAATATAATAGTTTCTACCTCGGGATTGTTGTGAGAATTAAATAAAGTAATATAAAAAAAGCACTCAGAACACTGCCTGGCATGTAGTAAGTTTTCAATACATACTTTAACTGTTTTTATTAATATCACTATTATCTAGGCTTAAAGACATAGGATGATTGAATGTAAAGGGATAGAAAAAAACAAAGCAAATATTAACTTTAAAAAATTAGTAGCTGGGGCACCTGGGTGGCTCAGTGGGTTAAAGCCTCTGCCTTTGGCTCAGGTCGTGATCCCAGCTGGGATCGAGCCCTGCATGGGGCTCTCTCCTCAGCAGGGAGCCTGCTTCCCTTCCTCTGTCTCTGCCTGCCTCTCTGCCTACTTCTGATCTCTGTCAAATAAATAAATAAATAAATTTTAAATAAAATAAAATAAATAAATAAATAATTAGTAGCTGTTGGGCGCCTGGGTGGCTCAGTAGGTTAAAGCCTCTGCCTTCGGCTCAGGTCATGATCTCAGGGTCCTGGGATCGAGCCCTGAATCTGGCTCTCTGCTCAGTAGGGAGCCTGCTTCTCTCTCTCTCTCTCTATCTGCCTCTCTGCTTACTTGTGATCTCTCTGTCAAATAAATAAATAAAATCTTTAAAAAGTTAATAGCTGTTGTAAGAATATTAATATAGACAAAAATAGACTTGAAGACAAAAAAAGCTTTATTGAAGATATATGAATCTATTCATAGTGAGAGAAGGGAAGAGTCACTACTAGAAAGAGTTTCCTGAAACTATGTGCATCTAAAACAAAAACAAAACATAATGAAATAGCACAGGATTACAAGGAGAGACTCACAAATCCCTAATAATAGTAAATTTTAAAGTACCTCCTTCAGAAACTGATGAAATAAATAAAAACTTAGGAAGGGTATAAACAGTTTGAACATAGCTAGCAAGCATGATCTAATGAGCTGTGGTCAAACAAGTGTAATACCCAACACATGATAAAGCATGACCTAAAACTTTTACAAAAATATAACCAGTCTGGAGTCGTAAAATACTAAAATTGCTGTCACATTCTCTGACCAAAATTTTGTGTAGTTGGGAATCAATAATAAAAAGGCAGCCCTCTAAAATTTAGCCCATGTGTTTGGAAACCTAGAACCTTCTAAATAATTCATTGTTCAGAAAAATCATAATGGAAAGTATAAAATATTTAGAATTGAATGATGATGATAATAAAAAACTTAGAGGAAAACTTTAACCTAAATACTGCATTATACTAAAACAGTGGAAATTTTATACTTATAAATGCATATATTTAGGAAGAAAGAATGATTGAAAACTAAGAAGCCAAGCATCTAACTCAGAAGGATGGAAAAAGAATAGAATGAACCCCAAGAAATACAAGAAAGGAAATAGTAAAAGATAAAAAGTATTAAATACAAATAAAGTGTTAATAAGAAAACAAGGCAATGATAAAGAAAAGCAACAAAATCAAAAGCAGTTTCTTTGAAAAGACCAATCAAATGGTAGACCTCTGGCAAGACTGATTTCTTTTTAAGTGGGAAAAGGAACAACATGTATTTCAAAGGAGCTGATAAATTACTATCAGCTTAAATATATGATGAGCAGTTTGAGATATATGAGCCAAATGCTTCTTAATGTGGTCCACAATCTAATTTGGATGAAAGATTTTAAAACTTATCATTCTGCTTCTCAAATTTTAATGTTTTAGTAGCTAAAAAGCAATTCTAATTTTCTCATTGGTACTTTCTGTTCAATAATATAGGTAATACTTTAAGAATATTACATTTCTTCCATGGGACTCAATAAAAGTATTTTGAATTTTAAAAAAGGAACTATTAACATTGTTATTTTTCATAAATTGATCCTCTAAAGCAGTTCTTTGCTCTCTACTTGTTTAATATTGATAATTTAGTTAGTTAAAAGAATAACCTGATTTCGGGGTGCTTGAGTGGCTCAGTAGGTTGGGTGTTGGACTCGGATCCTAACTCTGCCACTTACTAGCTTTAGGGCCTTGGATAAGATATGTAGCTATTCTGTGCCTCTGTTTCCTCACCTGTAAAATAGGAATAAGAGTGACCAATGCAGAGTTTTGCAGATTAGTTTATATATGTAATATTTAAAACAGTGTCTGGCCCTAAAAATACTATTTAAGTGTTAGCTGTTATCATTAACATCATTGATTGTATTTCTAAACATGATCTGTTGAAAATTATCTTCATTAGTTAGAGAAGGGGCTCCCTGAGCCTTACCAGAAAGTCCAAATATAATTTTGGTTTGTTTATTAAAGGATAGATTTTTTTTTAAGATTTTATTTATTTGGGGCGCCAGGGTGGCTCAGTGGGTTAAAGCCTCTGCCATCCGCTCGGGTCGTGATCCCAGGGTCCTGGGATCAAGTCCTGCATCGGGCTCTCTGCTCAGCAGGGAGCCTGCTTCTCCATCTCTCTCTGCCTGCCTCTCTGCCTACTTGTGATCTCTGTCTGTCAAATAAATAAATAAAATCTTAAAAAAAATTTTTTTTTTAAATCCTTAAAAAAAGGTTTTCGGGATGCCTGGGTGGCTCAGTTGGTAAAGCAGCTGCCTTCGGCTCAGGTCATGATCCCAGCGTCCTGGGATCGAGTCCCATATTGGGCTCCTTGCCCAGCGGGGAGCCTGCTTCTCCCTCTGCCTCTGCCTGCCTCTCTGTCTGCCTGTGCTTGTGCTCTCTCTCTCTCTCTAACTAATAAATAAATAAAAGCTTTAAAAAACATTAAATTAAAAAAAGATTTTCTTTAAAAAAAATTTTTTTTAAATCCTTAAAAAAAGATTTTCTTTATTTGACAGACAGAGATCACAAGTAGGCAGACAGGCAGGCAAGTGGGGGGAGGGGAAGCAGGCTCCCTGCTGAGCAGAGAGCCTGATGCAGGGCTCCATCCAGGCACCCTCAGACCATGACCTGAGCCGAAGGCAGAGGCTTACTGAGCCACCCAGGCGCCCCCAAATACAATTTTGAATGTAGCCCAGATTCAGCGATGGTACCTTTTTCACCAGTGTTTTATGAAACTGCCTTTAAAGGAAATCACATTCACAAGTATTTATTGTATATAACCTAGCAAGAAAAAGTCCGTATAGAATCTGCAGCTGTTTACTGTATGTTAATTGCTAAGAGAATGAAATGAAATAAAGGAAGCAATTATTGGTAACTGGAATACTCTTTCTTTTTTCTTCTTTTTTTAGGAGGGTGGAGGGGCAGAGGGAGAGGGAGTGAGAGTCACAGAGCCCAATGCAGGGCTCGATCTCACAACCCTGAATTCATGACCTGAACCAAAATCAAGAGTCGGATGCTTTAACCGACTGGGCCACCAAGGAACCCCAGTAACCGGAATACTCTTAATGATATATTGGAGTCCGAACAGTCTCTGTTAACTGATCTAAGTGTTATTCTTAGATATATTAAAACTCCTCCTATTTAGCAATTGAAAAAATATATTAGAAATGTAAGTCCTTCTCTAAGAAGATTGAGATTAATGCTATTGATTATATTTTATAGAATAAGATATCTAATCCCCTTACCATAATAAAAATGTTTCAGCAGGCATTGAACACCTGGTGAAAATTCAAATAAAGCATTCTTTTACTATTTCTCACCTAACTTTATTGACTGATGGTGCTAAAATGTGAAAATTAATTACAAGTTAAAGGAACAAAGTAATTTTAATATTTAATTGTGGAGCTTTATTGAATGCAGACAGCATAGCACAAAATTCAGGAAATTAGTATTAACCTTTAGGCAATGATTTTCTGAAAATAAGGTTTAAGGTGTATCATGGGATTTCATATCCAGCTTGATTTTTTTTAAGAGAGATGGATTTCAACAGGTTTTTTTCCTCAGAGTTCTCTAAAGTCATAAATAAAATATTGTTACTGTTTTTCCCTTTAATGCTTTGTTAAATAAACTCTTACTATTTGGAATTTAAGGATAGAGACAAGTCAAATAATGAAAAGTTAAAACGAGAGAGATAACTAGTACTTAAGGAAGATCTCTAAATCATAACTTTCTCTTTTTAGAATTAAAGACTATTTTGAGTTAATTTAGTTATGATACAGTTTTGGAGCTTTTGTTTGTTTGTTTGTTTTTGTTTTTGAGAGAATCCATAAGATCTAAAGTAATAATGAGGGAAGTTATTGTTCATCAGTTTCTGAACGAATTTACTCAGTGAAATTATAAATATCAGAGAATAGAAAATATACATTAAATAAGCTTTTCCCCTAGTAATAGGAGCAAGTAAGAATAATGGAATAAAAATTAAATGAAGGAAAAGGGTGCCTGGGTGGCCCAGTGGGTTAAGCCTCTGCCTTGGGCTCAGGTCATGGTCTCAGAGTCCTGGGATCAAGGCCTGCATCAGGCTTTCTGCTCAGCAGGGAGCCTGCTTCCAGTCTCTCTCTCTGTCTGCCTCTCTGCCTACTTGTGATTTCTCTCTCTGTCAAATAAATAAATAAATAATTTATAATATTATAAACATATTAATAGTTAAAATTATAATAAATAATTTTTTTAAAAAAGAAGCAAACAACAAAACAGCTTCTGTTAAAAAAAAAAACATTAAGTGAAGGAAAAAATGTAAACCAGCATTGGGAAGTCTGTTACAGACAGTATGTTAATATGTTAATAAATTATGTTTGAAAATTTAAAGAAATTGCTTTCATGTTATTTCATCTAGAACTATCAGACCCTCTTGCAATAGTACATAGAGCTGTACTTTCCAATTCATGTAGACACAGAGCATTTGGATTGTGGCTCATCTGCACTGAGATGTACTATAAGCGTAAAATATTTACTGTGTATCAAAGACAGTGTGAAAAAGAGAATATGAATGATCTCACTAATAATTTTATATTATGTGTCAAAATTGTAGTATTTTGAGTATGTTGGGTTAAATGAAATAATAAAATTTATTTCACCTGTTTTTCCTTTGTGAAGAATAAGGACATTGAGTTAAGTAATAGTTCCTGTGTCAGTTATTGAACAAATGGAACAGCATAAAAATACATAGTGCAAGGAGGTTGTCACCAACTATACATTTAAAAAATGTTTTCTTTGGACTTCTTTTCATTAGTAGTAAAAAGTTTCGATTATTCATTCATTTGCTTGCTTATTCACTCAATGAACATTTATTAAAGGCCCGTGTATATAAGATATTAAGAGTTATTTTACTAATATGCTCTCAAATACCTGTTATACATCAAATATGTTTGAAGTATATGGTATACTGTACCATGAAGTACAGTAGAGCCAACAACTAAATGGAGAACTCATAAAACAATGATCTATTTGACCACTAATAAGTGCAAACATCATATTCTACTAGGCTATAAAATCAAATTTACCTTTCAGCCCCACACACAGGATCTTTCCAAGAATTTAGTAAATCGTTACCCATTTTTTTCAGTATGTTTTTAAAGTCAGGCACATTTATCAAATTTATTTTACTGTGACATCACTGGAAACTTACTATTTTGTAGATATAAATATCATCAGCTGGGGCACCTGGGTGGCTCATTGGGTTAAGTCTCTGCCTTCGGCTCAGGTCATGATCTCAAGGTCCTGGGATGGAGCCCCACATTGGGCTCTCTGCTTAGCGGGGAGCCTGCCTCTCTCTCTCTCTCTCTCTGCTTGCCTCTCTGCCTACTTGTGATCTCTCTCTCTCTCAAATAAGCAAATAAAATCTTAAGAAAGAAAAAATCACCAACTCACTGTTAACTTTGAGGCAAAAAATAGGAGTGAAATAATACAAACTGGAAACTTTAAAATGATATTGTTCATTAAAATACTTGATGAAGGGACACCTGGGTGGCTCAGTTGGTTAAGCGGCTGCCTTCGGCTCAGGTCATGATCCCAGCGTCCTGGAATCGAGTCCCACATGGGGCTCCTTGCTCAGCAGGGAGCCTGCTTCTCCCTCTGCCTCTGCCTGTCACTCTG